>CAUYRH010085896.1:0-16328 GCA_963574655.1 Perodicticus potto
GCCTGTAGTCCCAGCTACTTGGGAGGCGGAGGCAGGAGACTCGCTTGAGCCCAGGAATTGGAGGTTGCTGTGAGCTGTAATGCCACGGCACTCTATCCAGGGTGACAGCTTGAGGCTCTGTCTCAAAAAAAAAAAAAAAAAAATTGTAAAGACTTTCAAGTTATGGTTTGCCTCCTTTGTTGGTTGAGCCTTGAGGTAGATTTTTGTTGTGGTGCTTTTAGTCAAACTAATTCACAATAAGCCTCCCTGGCATCAAGATAATACATATTATAATGGTGTAATTATTACATAAGGAAAGGAAACAGAAAAAGTGATATTCTAAAAGTTCCAGGTATATGACAAACTAGGATCTAAGAAATGTAGTGACTTTTTTTTTGTTTTTTTTTTTTTGAGACAGAGTCTCAAGCTGTCACCCTGGATAGAGTGCGGTGGCATCACAGCTCACAGCAACCTCCAATTCCTGAGCTCAAGCGAGTCTCCTGCCTCCACCTCCCAACTAGCTGGGACTACAGGCGCCTGCTACAACGCCTGGCCATTTTTTGGTTGCAGCCATCATTGTTGTTTGGCGGGCCCGGGCTGGATTCGAACCCGCCAGCTCAGTTGTACGTGGTTGGCGCCTCAGCCTGTTGAGCCACAGGCGCCGAGCCAAATTTTTTTTTTTTTTTCTTTTTTGGAGACAGAGTCTCACTTTGTTGCCCTTGGTAGAGTGTTGTGGTGTCAACAGCTCACAGCAACCTCAAATTCTTGGGCTTAAGCAATTCTCTTGCCTCAGCCTCCCAAATAACTGGGATGGACTACAGGCGCCTGCCATAATACCTGGCTATTTTTTTGTTGCAGTTGTTTAGCTGACCCGGGTTGGATTTGAACCCGCCACCCTCGGTGTATGTGGCTGGCACTGTAACCACTGTGCTACAGGTGCTGAGCCTATGGTTTGAATTTTTGTATTCATATTTTTATTGGTGAAATTTATTTTGATTTATATTATGAGATAAGAAGCTAGATTGATTAATTTTTAAATAGCCCAGATACTATTTACAGCTAATCTTCTCCCTTTCCCTGTTGGGTAGGAGTCCTCCTCTGTCACTTTTTTTTTTTTTTTTTTTAAGACAGAGTCTCACTTTATCACCCTCGGTGAGTGCCAGGGCATCACAGCTCACAGCAACCTTCAACTGCTGGGCTTAGGCGATTCTCTTGCCTGAGCCTCCTGAGAAGCTATAACTACAGGTGCCTGCCCAATGCCTGGCTATTTTTTTGTTGCAGTTTGGCCGGGGCTGGGTTTGAACACACCACCCTCAGTATATGGGGCCGGCGCCCTACCCACTTGAGCCACAGGCACCACCCCATTTTTTTTTTTAATTGAGACAGAGTCTCACTTTGTCACCCCCAGTAGATTGCTGTGGCATCACAGCTCACAGCAACCTTAAACTCTTGGTCTCAAGCAATTCTCTGTCTCAGCCTACCAGGTAGCTGGGACTACCGGTGCCCGCCACAGCACCCAGCTATTTTTTTTTTTTTTTTTTTTGCAGTTTTTGGCCGAGTCTGGGTTTGAACCCGCCACCCTTGGTATATGGGGCCGGCGCCCTACCCACAGAGACACAGGCACCATCCGCACCCAGCTATTTTTAAAGATAGGGGTCTCACTGTGGCTCAGGCTGGTCTCAAATTCGTGAGCGCAGGTAATCCACTCAGCCTGCCAGAGTGCTAGGATTATAGGTGTGAGCCACCTCGCCTGGCCGGTCTGTCACATATTGAATTTATGCGTATAAGTAGGGTCTGTTGTCAAATTATCCAGTGCCAATTGATCTCATTGTCCAAAGGAATTTGATTTTGTTGAAGATTTAAAGAGTGAGACATATAGATCTAGTCAGTAGTTGGATTTCTGGCTGAGAAATTCAAGAAAAAGGTCCGGTTAATAGATACAAATTTAGATATCATTAAAGAATGGTTGGAGCTGGGCCCAATGGTTTACACCTATAATCCCAGCACTTTGGGAGGCCGAGGTGGGAGGATAGCGTGAGTCCAGGAGTTCGAGCTAAGTGTAATCACTGTACTCCACTCTGGGCAACAGAGTGAGACTCTATCTCAAAAAGTAAATAAAATAAATAAATAAGGAATGTCTAGAAGTTGAAGCCACAGCTCTGAATATCTTTCCCCAGGTAGCACATGAAGAGCCATGGGAATAGCAGGTCACAGAGAAGGCCCCAGGGAAGCATAGCCATCTAAGGGCATGAGAAGGAGATATTCAAGGTGGGGCTGAAATCCCAGAGAGAGAGAGGCAGGTACAGAGATCAAGGGTGGGAGAGCATTTAAAGGATCAAGTGGATAGTTAAAAATGTCCCAGATCCCACGGAGTCCAGCAAAATAAAGACCAAATAGTGTACATGAGGTATGTTATCCAAGGAGGCCACCATGGCTTCAGCAATATTTGGCATCTAGAGGGGAAAAAAAGCCAGGTGGGTTGAAGGATGAATGAAAGAAGACAGGAAGTGTAGGCTGAGCATGGTGGCTCACACCTGTAATCCTAGCACTTTGGGAGGCCAAGGCAGGAGGATTGCTTGACCCCAGGAGTTGGAGGTGCTGTAAGCTATGACACCACTGCACTCTAGCATGGGCAATAAAGCCAGACCCTGTCACAGAAAAAGAAAAAGAAAGAAAGGAAATGTAGTGAATGACCTCACTGGCAAGAAATTTCCCTGTGGAAGGAAGGAAATAAATAGGGCAGTTAAGTTACATGTGTCACTTTAGCAGGTTCAGGGAATTTCCCTAATGATTTAAGATGCTAGCATTGGGAAAGGAGGGGACCAGGGGCTAGTTGGACCCTCTGTGGATCGGGCAGCTGAAACTAGAGCCAGTGTCCTTGTAGTCACCTCCTTCAGGTGGTTCTAAAAGCATCTTCCTAGGGCCTAGGAAGGGAGTGTCCTACACCAGGGCCAAAGTCCAGACTCCAGGAGGCCTGCTTCTGCCCACTGCTGTGCCCCTACCAAGAGAAACAGCCCTAAAGGTCTGCTCCTGGGCTCTAGCAGTTTAAGTATAAGTGGCCTCTAGAGCAGGGTAGACCACTTGGGGGAAGGCTTAGAGGCTGCCCCCACCCCACCAAGAAAAATGGTGGGGTGGCTGTACAAGATCTCAAGCCTCCTCAATCCCCCTCATAGCTGGAAGTCCCTTAGGCAAGGCTATGGGGGCTTTTGCTGCCAGCAGCCAACCAGACTTGGCCCTGGATTACTGCCAGTGCTTTCCCTTGGCCATTTGTCTACTTGGTTCATAGGGAAGTTGTGGGAAAGGGGAGAACATTCCTGGCCACCCAGGCTCCAGAAAGAAAGGAAGCAAAGAAGGAAGGGTGGGCACCTGCACTGCTATGTCACTAAAGCTGGGGCCCACAGTGCTCTCAGCGACTCCTCAGTGACATGTGAGTGGTGCAGGTGGGTGCCACCTCCTCCAGCCACAGTTCACACTTTGGCATCAAATTGAGTCATGTGCCTTGCAAATAGCTGAAGGCTTTCCCATTCCCTCTAAAACCTTCCTTCTCTGCTCTATTATCACCCTCCCCCCGACACACACTGGGATCTTCCTCAGTTCTCCTTAAATCTGAGATTCCTAATCCACTCTGCCCATGAGGGGATCTGTAGTGGGTGTTCCTTTCACCCTAAATGACCGTGCTCTGGAAGTGAGGTCTGGAAAGGGAACATGGTTGACCCTTAATTCTGATAAAAGAGCCCAGGAGCTGATTCTAGTCTCTCTCTCTCTCTTTTTTTTTTTTTTTTGTAGAGACAGAGTCTCACTTTATCGCCCTCAGTGGAGTACCGTGGCGTCACACAGCTCACAGCAACCTCCAAGTCCTGGGCTTAGGCGATTCTCTTGCCTCAGCCTCCTGAGTAGCTGGGACTACAGGCACCCACCACAACGCCCGGTTATTTTTCTATTTTGCAGTTCGGCCGAGGCTGGGTTTGAACCCGCCCGCTTCGGTATATGGGGCCGGCGCCCTGATTCTAGTCTCTTACACACACTTTATCCTGTCACAACAGCCACGATGGCCACTTCTTTCTTTAGCAGAAGCCAGGCTGGGTTCTCACACCTGGGAATGAATTCTGTGCTTCCTGGGAGAATTCAGTTGATATTTATCTTGCAGGAATGCATCCTATGTGTCACTTCTACCTTTCTGATTCCCTTTTAAAAATTATTTATTTATTTTTATTTTTTAGACACTAGGTCTCACTCTGTTGCCCAGCCTGTAGTACAGTGGTATGATCACAGCTACTGCAACGCCTTGAACATCTGGGCCTAAGTGATCCTGTTGTCTCAGCTGCCCACGTAGCTGGGACTACAAGGGATGCACCACTATGCTTGTGTAATTCTTACATTTTTTGTAGAGATGGGAGTCTCGCTGTGTTGCTTGGGCTGGTCTTGAACTCCTGGCTTCAAGTGATCCTCCCTTCTCAGCCTCCCAAAGTGCCAGGATGACAGGTGTGAGCTGCCACACACAGGCTCTGCTTCTCTTCTAAGAGTGTTCTGTGGGGTACAAGCAGGGAATGGCAGCTTGTTTTTGCAGTTCTTGACAAGATAGTTTTTCAGGGAGCTTGATTTCTTTCCTTGGGACCATATTGATATATTAAAATAGGGGTTTTCTTTGGGTACCTGCCTGCAACCTGGGGCTAGGATTTTAGGAGCCATGGCCTCTTCTCCCTCTCTCCCATGGACCTGTTCCACACAAATTGTACCAACTTCCCTTTGACTCCCTCTAGCACAAGATTAGGGAAGGTGCTATGAAAATATCTCCCTAGTTTGGGCCTCCCAAACTCCTGCACAAGCCAGCTTATTCCCATGGCTTAGCCCTGAGTTTGTCTCCCAGTCTTACCTAACTTCAGCTGTGTACCCCCATTCTTGCTCCCCTGTTCTCTACAGCAGTGCCAGCTCAACTTCCTTGGCACCTTGTTCTATTAGCTTCTACCCACAGAAATGGGAGGCTTCTCCTTTCTTACCTGGACTGATAGATGTCCCCTCCAGAGATGTGCCACAGTGATCACAAGCATGACCTGAACGCTGGAGCATCCAGGTCTCAATACCAGGTGGCCCTACATGTTTATAGACACACAAACACAGGCACATGCATTTTGCTTACACACAAAACCCATTTTTGCAAACATTTACGTGACCGAGATACTCTGAGTTCCCCAGGGGACCTAGGCCTCACTGTCTGCCCCAGACCTCTGGCACCTGAGCCACAGGAAGTTGTGGTGAGTGACATCTGCCTTATTTCTCCCCACTTTCAACTGGTCTGCAGGCTGTTTATATGCTCTATAGAAAGTGGAGACGCTGGCTGCTTAGCTAATGGCAAGTCCCGAAAGTAGGAGGCTGAGTCCATCAATTTCAGGGCCTCCTGGAAGTCCTAAAGGTTGGGGTGCAACATAGTTCTCCCACTTCTTGGACGCTTTAGTGGGCTTCCTCCAGGTTGCATCTCAGCCCTTCTGCGTTCAGCATGCCAACTCCCCATTCTGTCCCTGCCCCCAGAAGGCATCCAGACCTGTCCATCGCTAGCCTTCCTGCCCTCTCCAAGTCACCTCCGTTTGAACCCCAGTGTGACTTACCTTCCCACCTCCCACTTCCTACCTGAAACCCCACTCAACCACACATAAGACCACACACCAAGGTGGTCCTCTTTGGGGAAAGGTCCTTCTGTGACCTGCCCTCAACCTCTGGCTGGTGCCTTGGCACCAAACCCAAAGCACAGCACCATGTGAAGCCAGAGGGCTAACCCTGGCCTGCTGCTACTCCTTAGACAAATGTGCGGTACAACATCCCTGTGTCTTCTGCCTCCCTTCCGGCCATCAAGAGCCTGGGCCTCAGGGGCATCTCGTGTATCAGCCTGACCGACCTGGATGGCTCACCCACTTCACATCAGGTGTTGCAGTCTGTGGCCCACCACATGGGCCCACACCTGCAGAGCTTGTGCCTGGGTGGGGGCAGTCCCACAGAGGCCTCTTTTGTGGCCCTAATCCTGGGCTGCCCAGTTCTACGTATCCTTGACCTCAGTGGCTGCAATAGCCTCTTCACATCAGGCAAGCTGCTGTCTCAGCCCGACATGGCACAGAGTGTCCGAAGGGCACTGAGTGGCCTCCGTGAGCTCAACTTGGCTGGCCTGCGTGACCTAGCCGACCTCAGCTTTAACCAGCTCAGCAGCTGTACCCCCAGCCTGGAGCGCCTCTCCTTGGCCTATTGCCACCTCACCTTCGAGCTGGGCCCAGCCCGGGGCTCTGTCAGCCCCCAAGACTCCTCTCCGTCCCAATTTTCCTTCCGCAATCTACTACGATTTGTGAAGGAGAGGGCTGGCAGGCTGCACGCCCTGGACTTGAGTGGTACTGGCTTGCCACCTGAGGCCCTACAGGCCCTGGGCCAAGTGACTGGGCTACAGCTGCAGGAACTGAGTCTGCACAGCTGCCGGGAGCTCTCCACAGAGGCTGTGGCCACCCTGTGCCGCCAACAACCAGGCCTTACCTCCCTGGACCTCAGCGGCTGTTCAGAATTGACAGATGGGGCACTCTTGGCTGTAAGCCGGGGCCTGCGGCACCTGCGGTGCCTGAGCCTGGGGAAGCTGCGGCGACTGACAGATGCAGGATGTGCAGCCCTTGGGGGCCTGCAGGAGTTGCAGAGCCTCAACATGGCTGAGTGCTGCCTGGTGAGTGGGAAGGAACTGGCCCAGGCACTGGGCTCAGTGCACAGAGCCCCACCCCGTCTGGTGTCCCTCAGCCTGGCCTTCTGCTCTTCACTGAAGGTGAGTACACACCATCCCCCTCCTTCCTCTGTAGGGCCAGGGTGGGAGGTGTGGGGGGATTTGGCCTGTGGTGCCAGAGAGACTCCCCAGTATTTTTGTCCAAGGATTACTAGTTAGAACTGAACTTGGGCCATAGTCTGGAAGATAAATGGTGCCTAGAGACAATGCTGCTGCCAACACTGCTCTCTAGAGCTCCCACTCTAGGCTGGGGAGGACTAGGAGATCAGGGTGGTCCAATACCTCACATGCCAAGTGCTAGGTGACCACTGCAGTCTGGGGAGAGGCACTATGGATGAATGTTCTGGAGGTGGGAGGGTGCTGGAGAAAGAGGGTGATGGAAGAGGAAGGTGAGGAAGGGGCAGTGAAGAAGGCGCTGGGGCAGACCTGCCGGAGGTTATGTGACATGGAAGTAGCAGGGTCATTTCTTGGTTGAGGCCAGACCCTTTTGTAGGGTTCAACCTCTGGGTGGTGTCCCTGTCTTGGCAGTGTCAGTCTGTTCCTCTTTAGTGAATTTTTCATTCAACCCATCCTAGTGACCAGGGCATTTTCAACCTAAACACCACCCCTGCTCCACTCCACCTTCTTTGTCACCAAGCCTCTCTTAGCTGCTCTCTCCCAGGCCCCATGGTCTGTGCCTCTGCAGCTCCCACCTCTAGCTCTGTACAAATCAGCTTCCTCTACTCTGCCCTCAGCTCCTGTACCCCAACCCTGCCTTCTCCTGACCAGTGGCAGTTCTGCCCCCAACTGCAACCTCACAGTCTGGTTCAAATTCTAGAAGGAGATTATCAAATTGACTCAGTCAGGGGCAGTGAGCTTCAGTCAGAGAGCTGCCTCAGCAGAAGCTGGGAGAATAGCCAGAGCCACTACCTTAGAAAGTTCTACCTGCCCCAGCCACAGTCTAGGCCTTTGTCTTTCAGCAACCTCCTCCAGTTCTCCTTGTCCACTCTGACCTCTTGCTGCCAGCACAGGGA
Source organism: Perodicticus potto (assembly GCA_963574655.1). Classification (NCBI taxonomy): domain Eukaryota; kingdom Metazoa; phylum Chordata; class Mammalia; order Primates; family Lorisidae; genus Perodicticus; species Perodicticus potto. Next base: position 7,738 of record CAUYRH010085896.1, read on the forward strand.
CCATAGTGCTCCCCTCCTTGGACCTTGTGGTAGCTCCCATGCCTCTCTCTTGCCCACAAGGTTGTATCCTTAGACCAGACCAGTGGTTCTTAACTTTCCTAATGCCATGAACTTTTAATACAGTCCAAAGGGGTCACAACCCACAGGTTGAGAACCTCTGTTTTAGACAGACCTTTCCTAGGGACTCCTGCCAAGCATGATGGCACAGGCACAAGCTGTCACTACATCTTCTTTCCTCCTACCTTCCTCCTAGGATGCTTCCGTGCTCTCTGTGATCCCTGTACTGGGCCCAAGCCTCAGAGTGCTAGACCTGTCATCCTGTGTGACCCTCACCAACCGGACCGTGCAGGCCATCTGTACCTACCTCACCCACCTTTCAGTTCTGCGCCTGGCCTGGTGCAAGGAGCTCCGTGACTGGGGCCTTCTGGGGCTGGGGGAACCACGTGAGGAACCTGCACAGAGGACCCAGGTGTGGGACCCTCACGTTCATGGGGGTGGGAGTGGCCCATGGACCCAGCTATCCTCCTGCCTCTCCCAAAACTCTATAGGAGCATTTAAGGGCAAACTCAGGAAGAACCTGAGAAGCAGGGGCTTCTTTCCACAGCCACACCCTGAGCTGGAACATCAGCTGCCAGACCTGAAACACCCCTCTCTTGAGCCACAGGGCCCCTCTCTGCTCATGCTGCGGGCCCTGCAGGAGTTGGACCTCACAGCCTGCAGCAAGCTGACTGATGCCAGTTTGGCCAAGGTGTGAGGCTGGGTGTGTGGAGAGGCTTAGGATTGGGGGGCCTGGGCCAGCCTGCTTTTCATAGTTCCTTTCTCTTTTTAAAAAAAATATTTTTATTTATTTATTTATTTTTGCAGTTTTTGGCCGGGCCAGGTGTGAACCTGCCACCTCCCGTATGTGGGGCCAGTGCCCTACTCCTTTGAGCCACAGGCGCCGCCCCATAGTTCGTTTCTCATTGACTTCTGCTGCCCTTGACTTCTGCTGCTGGCTGGGGGTAGGGGAAACTGGGAGGGCCCTGGGCTCTGGCTCCAGCACCATACCGCACTTAGCCCGCCCTATCCCATCCCTGCAGGTGCTCCAGTTCCCCCAGCTAAGGCAATTGTCACTGAGCCTGTTGCCAGCACTCACAGACATAGGCTTGGTGGCTGTGGCCAGGGGCTGTCCTAGCTTGGAGCGCCTGGCGCTGAGTCACTGCACCTGCCTCAGTGATGAGGGCTGGGCCCAGGCAGCCATCTCCTGGCCAAGGCTGCAACACCTCAACCTGTCCAGCTGCAGTCAGCTCACAGAACAGTGAGTGTGTCCAGTGATACTGAGCACGTGGAGCCACAGTGCAGGGGTGGGCAGGGGGCCCCACGCTGTCCAGGCACTCATTCAGTGGCCTCTCCACAGAACGCTGGACACCATTGGGCAGGCGTGCAAACAGCTCCGGGTGTTGGATGTAGCCATGTGTTCTGGCATTAACATGGCTGCCGTCAGGCGCTTCCAAGCCCAGCTGCCCCAGGTGACCTGCATCCAGTCTCGCTTTGTTGGTGGAGCTGACCTGACCCTAACACTCTGAGGCCAGGTCAGTAAACAGCCCTGTGGCTCAGTCTCCTCTACCCCTGGGACCCCAGCCCTGGCTTCTCTATGCCTCTTGTCATCCTCTGCTACAGACCGCTTGTCTAGGACTAGGGGTGGGACCAATCCAGGGCAGCCCAGGGATTTTCTGCCAATCTGCCACCTCTTTCCAGCTACGCATCACTGCCACAGGCTCCTGCTTTCCTTGCCAGACCCTGGTTGGGAGGCCAGGCCCACAGCAGGTTAGGCCTGGTGCTGAGGAGAAGCAGACCTGTGCCTCTTGCCTGCTCACCTCTCAGACTACAGGCCTGTGTGCCTCCTGTTCCCTGTGGGAGCCATCCTAGCCCCTCATGAGCACTGGGCTTTAGCAGCTGAGCCCAGGTCTTTGCTGTAAACCCAAATAAGATTAAACATTCCAGATAGTGCCTCCTTGTCTTAAGTTCTCAGACTAAAGTGCTCCTCCCCTCCCACTTAGTTGAAGTGGCCTTGGGGTAGATGGAGAAAATACCAGAGCCACAGAGACAATTTAAAGACCCCGGCCCAGCCTGCGAGGCCACTCCCAGCACAAGCTCTTGGGTTGTGCAACAGGGCACGTCCTATGCACTTGTCCCAGGCAGACCCCAGGAGCAACTGCTTTAAAGAAAAAAAAAACTAGATTAAAGATGGCTCAGTCAATGAGGCTGTCTTGAGGGGGGTGGGAGGAAAGAAAGAAAAGAAAGAAGGAAGACATTATTTCTGGGTAGGCCAGTTATTAGAGTTCACCTAGTACAATCCCCCTAAAATAGTGCTGGTAAGTTTTCAATGGCATCTCTGAGAAATAGTCTGTCCAGCTGGTCCTCAGCATGTCCCAAAACCTTGTTTATCTGTTCCTGGATTCTAGGAGCAGCTTCCCAAGGCTCTCCAAGTGCCCGCAGATACTGAGCTTTATGTGCGGATTCAGAGGACACAAGCCCCCTTTCCCAGCTCCCAGGCCAGCTAGGGAGGCAGACGAGCCACTAGGCAAGGATGGTGTGTGTGGAGTGTATGGAGAAATAAACACTTGGGACCGGGAGCCTGGGGGAGCAACAGACTTGGCCTGGAGGGTCCAGGAAGGAATCAAGGCAGTGAAAAATGGGCAGAAGGGACTGTGAGGGTGCACAGGTACAGGCCAGAGCCAGCATGGGAGGGTCTAGGCATCGGGGAGCAGAAAGGATGGTAGCTGAGACCAAGCACCTGTAAGCCAAAAGTACTCAGTTGGAAGGGCTAAACTACATGTCTGCAGCCCATCAACTCAGAGCTCAGTCATGAAAACCGTGACCATTAACCCTCGGACAACAGGGAGACGCTGAGGAATATAGGGTGTGTGTATGTGGGCAGGTCAGACTCACATGTGAGAAAGCAGAGTAGCTAGTATTGAGAGGACTGCAGAGGCAAGACTAGAGGCCAAAGTCAGGAGATTGTTGCCAAAATGACAGTGGCGTGGGCAAGGGACTGGAGAAGGAAGAATTGACAGGATTGGAAGAACAACTGTGTCAGGGACTTGACCCCATGTCCACCTAAAACTCAATAGCAGATTCTCAAGTTGGGGGAGGAGTCTCTAAGCCAGGCACGGGCATGCAGGGCCCTGGATTCCCAGAACCAGAAGCTTTGCTGGGGGAGGGGAACAGAAACCCCTGGCACATTCTCTAAAGGTGCCATTTCATCAGTTTTCAAGGTCAACTTGAAATCTTGCTTGTTAACATTGATTTTTTTTTTTTTTGAGACAGAGTCTCACCTGGTCACCCTTGGTAGAGTGCTGCAGCAACCTCAAATTCTTCGGCTTAAGCGATTCACTTCCCTCAGCCCCCCAAGTAGCTGGGACTGCAGATGCCAGCCACAATGCCCAGCTATTTTTTAGAGACGGGGTCTCACTCTGTCTCAAGCTGGTCTCGAACCAGTGACCGCAGGCAATCCATCCACCTTGGCCTCCCAAGTGCTGGGTTTACAGGTGTGAGCCACCGTGCCCAGGCTTTTTTTTTTTTTTTTTTTTTTTTGAGACAGAGCCTCAAGCTGTCACCCTGGATAGAGTGCTGGGGAATCACAGCTCACAGCAACCTCCAATTCCTGGGCTCAAGCGAGTCTCCTGCCCCTCAAGTAGCTGGGACTATAGGCGCCCGCCCCGGTCATTTTTTGGTTGCAGCCGTCATTGTTGTCTGGCGGACCCGGGCTGGATTCGAACCCTCCAGCTCAGGTGTACGTGGCTGGCGCCCCAGCCCGCTGAGCCACAGGCGCCAAGCCGGCTTTTTTTTTTTTGAGACAGAGTCTCTTTATGTCATCTGCAATAGAGTGCAGTGGCATCACAGCTCACAGCAACCTCAAACTCTTGGGCTTACGCAGTTCTCTTGCCTCAGCCTCCCAAGTAGCTGGACTACAGGTGCCTGCCACAATGCCTGGCTATTTTTTTTTTTTGTAGCTGTCGTTGTTTAGCAGGCCCCAGGCCAGGTTCAAACCTGCCAGCCCCAGTGTATGTGGCTGGCACCCTAGCTGCTGAGCGCCGAGCTACAGGTGCCAAGCTGTATTAACACAATTAAACTTGGTATTGGAGAAGGCATTGGGGAGAGAAGAGATGAGCAGCTTGGAGAAAGGAAATCAGCATGGTGGCAGCTTTCAGCCTGCCCTGTGGGTCCCAGGGCACTTTCTGGGCTCTTTCTTCCTCAGGTGGTTAGAGTCTATGGCCATAGCCTCTTGAGCCCAATACCACTTCTGTTCCCAGGGACTCTGGTTTGCCTAAGGCCCAACCCCACCCATGCTCCTCCAAGTTTAGGTTTCAGGACTTCCTACACAGAAGTACCTCCTGTCAGAATCAGCCCATATTCTCCCACTGGCCTGAGGATGCCCTTCAGATTTTTTTTTTTTTTTTGAGACAGGGTCTCGCTCTGTCACCCAGTCTGGAGTGCAGCAGTTTGATCATAGCGCACTCACTGCAGCTTCCAACTTCTGGGCTCAAGCTTGATCCTCACACCTTGGCCCTTCACAGTGCGGGGATTATAGACACAAAACACCAGTCCGGCCACTCTTTGGCATCTTGAGTTTGCCCTTCAGCAGAAACCAGGCCTAGCTCCATATCTCTTCCTTTATGCCTATCACCAGAGGCCTCCAAGTCCCACAAAGGACACCAGGCAGGGCTACCAGGGTTGAGGACTGAGTTCAGACTGGCAGGAACCCTCTGGAATAATGGTCCTCAAAGTAGTCTCTGTTTATGCTGCCCAGGAAAGTATCCATTTGGGGCAATGCCTCCTGCTCTGCCATCTCTCCCTTGGCTGGTGTCCCCAGACCACAGGCCATCCCTCTCCACAGACCCAGCACTGAGGGAGGCCAAGGGCTCATATTGAAGAAGAGCAACAGCTCCAGCCTATCTGCCCCCCTCCCCAGAACACCAGCCCCCCAACTGCAGCTGCCTAAGTTGTGGTTCTAGCCCTAAGTCCTGTCTTATCTATCAGCTAAGTTTGAAGGCAGAAGGGGAAGACTGTCACTGTCAATCACAGGCTTGGCCCATAATATTCAGAGCTGGCTCAACACACATCCAAGAGCCAAGCAGACTTTATTTCTGCTGTAGTCCCTGCGGGTCAACATGCTGTGTTTCTCTACCCTCCACTCTTCAGGACTGTAGCAGTGGCAGCAGCTGTGGCCCTTGGCCAATCTCCCTGTCAAGGTTCAGTGATGCTGCAGTCATAGCAGAAGTTGAAGTTTGTTGGGGGTGGAGGTATGGGGGGTGGCCGCTCAGGGATGGGCACATTCTCCAGCTCCAATAACCGCAGCTTGGTCTCCATGGTCAGCAGCTGCTCCAGGTCCTGCCGCGTCTGCTCACTGCCCATGGGACTGCCCAGCAGGGCGCTCAGCCCATCTGTCCACAAGTGGAACTGGAGACAGGACCAGCTCCATGAGGGCCTGCCCATCTGTTCTCCCTGCCCATCCAGTCAACTCAGCCTGGCCCAGACACTCACCTCCCTCTTGGAGGGTGCAATGAAGTTGAGGTGCGCCTCCTCCTCTCCACGGTCATAGCTGACTGAGAAAGCCAACTCACAAAGGTCCTGGGGAAGCAAAGCAGCAGGGAAACTGAGCAGGGAGCAGGGCAGGCAGGGGCAAGCAGGAGGGAGCCCCTGGCCCCATAGCACTCACCTTATTCTGTTTCCCGGAGCCTTTCTCCCGGACGTGGGGGCAGTCCTTGCCTGTCAGGAGTGCCCTGATGTCAGCCACAGGGACTGCAGGAAGAAGACTGGGCTGACCACTGGGGGCCCAGGTGGCCCCAGGGCATGGGGTAGTCTGGGGGGAGCAGGTGTCTAGCCCCAGCCCTCACCCTTCTTACGCTGCTCAGGCAGGCTCTCAGGGGTGAGTGTGTCAGTGCCTTCCTCCACATCTCCATACTGTAGCACTTTGTGGTTGGGGGACAGGCAGCAGAACCACAGCTTGTCTATGCAGAGAAAGGGGAAGAGAACAGGAGTGCTGCTAGGGCCCTGACCCCAAGCCAACCACCTTCCACCCCACCTCTGCCCACTGAGAGACCCTGGCGCCTGCGGCTGCTGATCTTGCGAAAGAGAGTCCCCTCGCAGAGGCGGAGCAAACGCTGCTGGCGGATCAGGCCCATGAGCTCTGGCTTCAGTTTCTCTCGCAGCTCCCTGGATTAAGGGGAGAATCACTGACCAGGACTGACCTGGGGCATGGCTTGTGGGTGCCCAGGAAGGTGGGGCCAGGACTGGGACTCACAGTATGGGAGGAGCCAACGTGCCCTCCTGGTGTAGCCGCTCTGTCTGCCGCAGCCGCAGCACCTCACCATAGGTGAGCGCATTCACCTTGGTGCGGAAGAGCTCCAGGGAGGTGGGCTTCAGGGCCAGCGTTCGGGCCAGCTGCTCCCGTACCACTTGCATGACCTGCAGCACCCCAAGCTCAGCTCAGGGCCTAAGCTCTATGCACATGCCCAGAAAAGCCCCCTTCCCTGGTTTCCCAGCTCCCTACCTTGTCAAAGTCCTCCTGTGTAGCCCGCATCTCCTTCCAGGTCTTGTTCAGCAGCTGGATGCCCACACAGAAGAGCTCATGGAAGCTGTGGTCTTGGCCGAAGAACATGGGGGAGAAGTCCTGGGCCGTCTCGGAGCCTGGAGCAGGGGGGCAGGAGGGGCTCAGGGAGAAAGTGTGTATAGCCCCTGGCCCTCTCTGCCCTTCCGCCCCATGTTCTCAGACACGCAGTGCCCAGGCAAGGCCTGCTTACAGGGCTCCCCAACACGGAGCAGCTCACACAGCAGCACCGTCAGCTGGACACTGCTCCGGGCAAAGGGGCACTCGTGCTTGTCCTCACGGCTGCTGTTCTCCAACACAAACTGGGGTGGTGGGGAGCAAAGAATGGGCTGGATAGTCATAGATAAGCCCACAGAGACCTTGCTAAGGGAAGGGGGGGTGCTGCTAACCCCCACCCCTCCCTGTACTGACCCGACTGTATGCACTGGGTGCATGTCTGGAGAAGTACACCATGTTGTCCAGGGCCAGCAGGCCAGGGGGCACGCGCTCTAGGTCCTCCGCTGGGTTGCTATTCTGGGGGAAGAGGGTACAGGCAGTTCAAGAAGGGCTCTGGCCCTCTGGAACAATAGCCCTGGGCTGAGAGCTGGGTAGAGGTCACTCACTGAGAAGCCCAGTTTGCGGAACTCTCGGGCACAGAGGGAACGGCGGCGGTCAGCACTCAGCCCAGTGCCCAGGGCCTCCCCCTCTGGCTCAAAGGCAGCCTGGCGCAGGGCCTGCAGCTGCTCCCGCTGCTCCTAGGGGCAGTGTTGGGGAGAGTGTCAAGATTATGGATACAAAGCCAAGACCGCAGCCTTGTGCCCTCCTCAAATACACGCACCTGACTATAGGGGTCCAGAGGCGTTCTCATGCGATGCTCCAACAGCCCCAGTGTAAGGGCCTGCAGCACATAAAGGTGATGAGCCATCTCGTCACCCAGGGGTGCTGCACTATGGATGATGTTCTGGAGGATAGCCAGTTGTGGGGGTGAGCATGGGCTCCCTGGGAGAGGAGCAGGGAAGGATTTCCCTGGCCCATTCCTTCCTACCTTATAAATGAACTGGCGAAGATTTCTCTGCCAGAGGTAGTCAAGCATGTGCTGAGGGATGGGAAGGGGGCTTAGATGACCTAGCCTCAGGGCTGAGCACAGCACCCACCAGCTGTTGACCCCATCCAGCCCCCAGTGGACACTGACCTTGCGTTCTGCAGGGGTGGCCCCCTGCAACAAGGCTGTGAGCAGTGCCATGGCCTTGGTTTGCAGCTGCTGGTTCATCCTGCCGCAAGAAAAAGACTCAGCCGAACACCTAGGATTCAACCCTGCTCCCCCCATCTGTACCCTTTCCCAGAGGCTTACACCTGTAGGTGCACCAGCAGCCTATCCAGTGGCACCTCACTCTTGACCAGCTGGCCCAGGGCAGGGCTGCTCAAGGTCACACTCTCTAACAGCCCAAGGGCTAGGGGTTGCACAGAGGCATCCATCAGGTTCATGTTCACATAGCTCACCACCTATGAAAGGGGTAAGGAGTGTCACCACCTGCCCATCATGGCAGCTAGTTCCAGCACTGCCCTGAAGCCCCCACCCACTGTACCACCACCTACCTTTTTTATTTATTTATTTATTATTTTTATTTTTTTTGCAGTTTTTGGCCAGGGCTGGGTTTGAACCCGCCACCTCTGGTATATGGGGCCAGGACCATGAGCCATAGGCGCCACTCTATTTATTTATTTTTGTAGAGACAAGAGTTTCACTTTATGGCCCTCAGTAGGGTGCTGTGGCATCACACAGCTCACAGCAACCTCCAACTCCTGGGCTTAGGTGATTCTCTTGCCTCAGCCTCCCGAGTAGCTGGGACTACAGGCGCCCGCCACAACGCCCGGCTATTTTTTTGTTACAGTTTGGCTGGGGCCGGGTTTGAACCCACCACCCTTGGTATATGGGGCCAGCGCCCTACCGGCTGAGCCACAGGTGCCACCCCACCTACCTTCTTTACAAAGGGGATGCTGAGAGTCTCCCAGGACACCA
>CAUYRH010085898.1:0-13059 GCA_963574655.1 Perodicticus potto
GATCTAACTGCTTCCTGCTGGATCGGGCGATGATAGAAGGGGGCAGTTAGGGTTTCTCCGGAGGGAGAGTGATACAGGGGTTCATGGACTGGAACCATCTTTATTGCGTGTGGCTTGATGACCTTTCGTGCCCAGCCGCAAGGAAGCTGTTACTTGGCTGCCATCTTGCTCTGCCCCCGAGCGATTTTCTTTTTTTAGAGACAGAGTTTCACTTTTTTGCCCTTGGTAGAGTGCTGGGGCGTCACAGCTCACAGCAACCTCCAGCTCCTGGGTTTAGGCGATTCTCTTGCCTCAGCCTCCTGAGTAGCTGGGACCACAGGCACCCACCACAGTACTGGGCTATTTTTTGTTGCAGTTTGACCGGGGCCATGTTTGAAACCCTCCACCCTTGGTATATGGGGCCGGTGCCCTACTCACTGAGCCACAGGCGCCGCCCGGTTATGATTTTTTATTACTTGAGGTGCTGATGTATAGGAAGCTGGTGAAGAGGCCATAGTCAGCCTGCTGGCAAATCCTGGCTCTCAGCTTATCACAGCCTTGGCCGGTGACCAGTGACCTGCCTCCCTGGGCCCAGATTTCCTCACCTGACTCAGCTTACAGGGCATTTACACTGCCTGAAGGTTGGGGTACATGGGAGGTCATGCTCACTGAAGGTTGAAGTCACAGGGAGCTGTCATCTGACTGAAGGTCGGGGTCACGGGGCTGTTACCTGAAGGTAAGAGTTCATAGGAGGTCATGCTGACTGAAGGTCAAGGTCTTGGGGCTGTCATCTGACTGAAGGTGGGGGTTCATGGAACTGTTTTTGACTGAAGTTAAGGTTCATGGGCCTATCCTGACTAAAAGTTGGGGTTCATAGGGCTGTTATCTCACTGAAGGTTGGGGTCACAGGCTGTTGTGTGAAGTGATGGTGTCTCTCAGTTTGCATGTGTGGTCGAGGAGAGGGCTGTGTTGTGGGTTCAGAGACACAGTGACTGTGGGTCTGTCTGAGACCCACCTGTGCCTGTTTCAGGTGCTCTTGAAGCTGGGTGGATGGCAAGTTTCTGCAGGAACATACTGAGAGCTGAGGTTAGGAGACTTGGGCAGGAACCCTGCAAGCAAGAAATGGGGATTTTAATGGCAGTTATTTTCATGGAGTTGTTACTACCACCTGGTGGGGTCACTCACTCTGCAGCCACTACCACACACAGAACAGTGCCTCTGTGTCCACGACAAGGACCACACAGCCTCTCTTGGTGAGAGAGCTGGTCTCAGCTGTGAGCCCCTGAGGTTGCCCTGAGTCTGCACTGTCCAGGCGTGCGGATTCCTGTGGGGTATGAGACAGGGACAAGGGGCCCTGCAGAGGTCTGACTTGAGCTTGCAGGTGTCTGAAGAAAGAGCCTAAGTGCAGTTGCTGCTGCGGAGCCCCATGTGCCCCCACATTCTATAAGGCTGTAGTTTATATCAGATGTTTTTGATGTTTGTGTACTTGTTCCAAGAATCTTGGGTTTAGATTCTAAGTTTTATCTAAAAGTATGGACTTATGGGAGCTGGGAACATAGGACAGAGGCAGATTCTTAGGCAGTTTACGCAAGGTTAAGATTTTCAGATGTTGTAGTGGATATTTGGTTTTGAAAGCCATCAGCATGTAACTGGGAGCCTGTGATCTGGGCATGTTCACTTGTGCCCACGGCAGGGAACCCAAAGGAGTATCACCTTAGTGAGTCAGATGGGGAAGTGAGAACATGGAACAAAAAACTGTGTTTTTTAATTTTACCTACAATCTTCACCAGACCTCTAAAATATGCAGAGAATGCCATTTTCGTTCTCTTGTCTCCTGGTTCCTAAATCATAGTAATAGTCATTGTGCCCACCTGACAAAATAGTTCAGTGTGGCAAAGAGTTCCTGATTTCAGACACGTGATCTGGGAGGCGAACTTCTGGCACCCAGTTCCCAGGTCAGTCAGACTCTGTGTCTTGTCATAAAAAATAGGCAGCTGAAGACCCTTTTTTGAAAGTTAGGTGGAGTCATGGCTGCAGGTCTCAGCTCTGCCTGTCTGTGTTTCGACTAAATCACAGATTGGACTCTGCCTCTGTGTCCCTTCCAGCCGTGACAGGCAGTGAGGAGACATTTTGGCCAAGATCACAGAAGAGGCTGAGTCGCTCTTCTCAGGCATCTGTGCGTTAGGGATAGTCTCTGTTGGGTGTCTGTAAGATGGGATGGGGTTCATATGAGACCTACAAGTGTCTCCCTTGCAGACCATGCTGTTCTGTCTTCGGACCCTCCTAACAGTGGTGCCTCTGTTTCCCCAGTGTCAGATCATATACCCTCGCCAGCAGCTACTCACCCTCCGGGAGCTAGAGATGATCGGCTTCATTGAAAACAACGTGTCGAAATTGAGCCTCCTTCTGAGTGAAATTTCAAGGTGCAAATTGACCTCATGTTTGTAATCAAGAAAAGTTAAGTGCTGTAGTAACTGGGAAGTCGTAGCTCCCTCCTTCCCGGGAGGTCTGTGCGTGTCGGCACTCAGCACACCACAGGGATGAACATGCGTGTATCAGGGGGTGCGTTAGCACAGGGACTGAGCACAGCAAGGACAGTCAGCATACGTGCTGGAAGCCTGGTATTGAGAGCAGTTCCTGGTGTTCTCAGAGTTAAGAGAAGGGAAATGGCTTTTGTGATGAAGGGAGGGTGAGTGGAGGGTTGGAGGATGGAGCAGAGCCTTAAAAGGTAGGATTTGGGTATAAGTAGGCAAAGTCAGAAGGCTGGAGGGGCGATGTGCTCAGGGGACCCCAGCAGATGGCAACACAGACAGGCAGTGCAGGAGATGCTAGGGGTGCAGTGGGGCTTCTGGCCAGAGTTTGAACTTTATTATGAAGCTGAGAGGAGTGTGGAAGATTTGGAATGAAGGGACGATGTCAGCCAGGCACAGTGGCTCACACCTGTATCCCAGCATGCTGGGAGGCCAAGGTGGGAGGATCTCTTGAGCTCAGGAGTTCAAGACCAGCCTGAGCAAGAGAGACTGTGTCTACTAAAAATAGAAAAACTAGCTGGGTGTTGTGGTGGGTGTCTATAGGTCTATAGTCCCAGCTACTTGGAGGCTGAGGCAGGAAGATCTCTTGACCCCAAAAGTTTGAGTTTGCTGTGAGCTATGACACCATGACACTCTACTCCATGGCACAGAGTGAGACTTTATCTCAAAAAAGGAGTTGGGGGCAGGACAACCTGAAGAATGCAGTATTTTAGAAAGCTTGGGGATTTTTTGGGGGAGATTTAAGTTAGTGAAGATAGGGAAAGAAGAAAACAGCACGAAGACTTCTGCTTCTACTTGAACTGGCCAACTGGGGAGTTCGTGCTGGCTGACACCTGTCCACTGCCTAGGGCTCCATGCCCTCACTTCTCTTGCCCCATGCCTCGAGCGTAGGGACAGCAGCCACACAGTGGGGCTCAAAGCACCTCAGGTGGTACTTCAGGGCAGCCAGGATGTGGCCTCATCCAGAGCAGGAGTTCTGGCCTGAGGGGCCGAGCCCCATTGCCGTGGCTGTAGGCAAAAGGGATATTTGGGTCAAGGCCAAGGGCCAGGAGGGCTGGGTGCCTGTGAGGCCCAAATTGGGTTTGTGCTCCCAGGGATGCCTGTGCCACCCTCAGGCTCAGAGCTTGTGATAACAAGGAGAATCAGTCCTGACCCCTGTGAGTATCTGACATTGACACCCCTGAACTTGGTTGTCTTCATATAGGAAGAGCGAGGGCCTCAGTGGCCGGGTCCTGAGGAAGCTCCCTTTCCTGGCTCATGCACTGTATGTCCAGGTGAGTCCCCCTGTACGTGCTCATCTTTGGGCACTCTGTCCCCCAACCAGTGTCCTATAGGGGTTTGGGGCAGCAGAAGGAACCAACTGGGCCCCTGAGCCATAGGGCCATCTTGAACCTTTCAAAGCAGGTGCTGGGCTCACAGTCTTGCAGACACATCCATATCTGCGTCTGTGCTTGTGGCAGCTCCTGCCCAGCCCTCCCTGGCCCCTTAGTGGTGCTCACACTCTTCAGGTCTGAGCTCAGCCAACAGCAACCTGGCATCACGCCTCACTTCCCCCAATGTGGGCCGCATCCCATTCCCAGCAGCTGGTCCGCCTGAAGGTTCTGAGTATCAGCAGAACAGATACAGGGACATCTGAGATGACAAAACATGCATCTTAAAATGGTTCCTTTCAAATCAGTCAGCCTGTGCTCTGGTCAGCAGTGGCCTTTGTGCTGGGCATGACACTCGTTGCTTATGTGACACAACTGACCGTGGACCATGGGCAGGAGCCTTCAGCTGCAGGGAGATGACAGCTCAGGGCACTGGGCCATGGTAAATGTCTGGTATGAGCTAGCAGTGTTTTGGGGTCTGCAGAGCCCCCAGAAACCAGGTGAGCCTTTTGAGAAGGGTCTGTTCCCAGCATCTTCTCTTCTCAGTGTGTTGGCAGCTGGCCCAGTGCCCACCTGCAGGACACAGGGTGACCTTTGCTGCAGTAGTGAGCAGGTGCGCCTGGTGTGCCCTGCCTCGCTGTCTGCACTGTGCTGGGCTGTTGCTGCCTGCTGCCCTGCAAGGGCAGGGAGCCCCCAGTGATGCCCATGTGTCTTCCCAGGCCCCTACTGTCACCATAGAGGGGTTCCTCCAGGCCCTGTCTCTGGCAGTGGACAAGCAGTTTGAAGAGAGAGAGAAGCTCACAGCTTACATTTGACACTAGGCTTCCCCATCGGTGGGTTCCTACGGAGACCCACGGCCTGCAGCCCCCACTCAGCAAGCCAGAAGCCCAGGAGGCCACGCTTCGTTAAAAGAAGTGTGTTGTATTTATGTTATTTTAAAGTGTGTGTTAGAAGACAAATTATAACAAAGATGTGTCACTTTCATTGTTTTTAAAGGATAATTCAGATTCTGCTCCTCAATTTGTAAAGAATTATCTTAAGCATGTTCATTCCCATCCTTCCCCCAGTGGATACAATGCTAACTTTGTTTTTTAAAAAAGCAACATTAATATTGGTATTATAGAAACAAAAAAGAAACTATCAGCCTAAATAAGCAGCAATCACAGTGTTAAAAAGTGTCCACAGCACTCCATTAGAAGGCAGCTGTTCTTTCTGATGTCAGCTTATTTGATTTAATGCAAAAAATGTTTTTGAAATATTCAGTGGACAAGAAAACCCTATTCCTATGTCATAGAAACTGAGAACAACATTTAGATGAAGTGTTCTCTTAACATTACCAGACACGGTACCCTCTGTGGGGAGAACGCATGGCTTTGGTGTTCTGAGCTGTTCTGACCTCTGTGTCCAGCACAGGCATCTCTCAGACACTTCTGTCCGTGGTTTTGCTTGATCAATGATATTATTCATGTCTCAAATGAGGATTCACATTAATAGAGTATAAAATAAATGAGTCAATAATTGACATATTTCACAGAACATTAAGGTTTGGTCTCATGCCAAAATAAATTTTATATTAGTACTTTGTACGTGAAGTTCGCTTACCTTTTGTTATAGAACATTTTAAATATTAAATTTTTAAAGGAATTTTCTCTTGTTTGATTCTAAGTATCTGTCCTAAATGTGTTGAATTTTATTAAAAAGTATTCATTGTATATTGGTATTGCTAGAAAAAAATAAAAAGAGGGGAAAAAAGTATTTATATGACTACTAGCGTTAAGCCTTTTTATGCTTTGTGCTGTCTGCTGGGCCTTCACTCTGGGTGCTGCCATGGGACAAAGCCCTGGCTCTGTGGTCTTGAGACCCATAGGGCTTGGGGGTCATACCCACGCCAGTACTGTCCATTAACACCCCACACCACTGCTCTCCAGGAGCCAATTTGGGATCCACAGGGAAAGTCCCTTGTTTTTTGAGGTACAATTTCAGCATTTTAAAACAGCCTGCAGGGGACAGTGGGGTACAGTAAACAGGACAGAGCTAAGGTAAAGGCAGGTGCCCCCTTGAGAGGACAGGAACAGCACAGGCTGCCACTACAGGAATATGTCAGACACGAACTGTAGACAGGGCACAAGGAAGCTTCCTGCAGATGTGCCCAGGGCACCTACATCACCCTGGCTCTACTGGTAACCACCAGGCTATCAGGAAGGCTGAACCCAGCCTGTGCTTAGTTGAGCTCTGGGATCAGGAAACAGCCTTCTGAGTCTGTTTAATTTGTTTATTATAACCTAAAGTCAGTCTGTAAATGGGTAAGTGACAAATGTGCCATTGTATGCACTCTGCACCTGCAAACATGCATGAGTATGTGTATGTGTGTTTAAAGTGCTTGGAGTGTGATGTGCTTCTTGAGTCTATAGGTTCATCATTTCCATCATATTTGGGTAATATTTGATCATTATTTTTTCAAACATTTCTTTCTGTCCCCTTTCTCTCTCACCCTTCTGGATCTCATGATTCGTGTGTCATGTCCCCATTGCCCAGGGGTCGCTGGAACTCTGCATCAGTCCTCAGCCTTTTCCTCCTGGTATTGGTGTTGCCTTCCCTCCTGCCTTCTACCATGCCAGTTTGTGTAAAGTGCTGTCAGCCTGATCCAGCGAGACTCCCACTGTGCTTGCTTTTCTTTTCTAGAAGTTCTATTTGGTTCTTTATCTTCCTTTTTACTCAATATGTTCATGTTTTTCTTGTGTTCTAATTTCATCTTTATTATTTCTGGGTTGTGTCTTGATTGACTTTTCTTTCAGGCAAATTTGGTCCTTCACATCTGCTAAGTCCTTATTGGATGACAGACACTGAACTTTATGTTGTTGAGTCATAGATTTTATCTCCTTCTAGCAGGCAGTTTGTGTGTGGATCTGAGGCTTGCCTTGAGGGAGTCTAGTGTCACTTGTCCTCTAGAGCTGGTTTAGCTACGTCCCTTCAGGGTGCCCACTGCCTCCCCTATGTGACCCCTCAGTCTCTTCACTCGACTGCCCTGTCCTATGTGGGTCACTTTGCCATCTCAGCACCCCGGCCCCCCTGTCTTTTGGCTCTGCATCTGTGGAGTCAACCAACTCCGTATCAAAAATATTTGAGAACAACCCCAAATAATACAATAAAAAACAAAAAAAAATACAATATAATATATTTATATTTAAATATAATAATATTTAAATTATAATAAATATAATAATATAATATAATAATTTACATAACCTTTAAATTATATTGGGTATTATAAGTAACATAGAGCTGATTTTAAGTATATGGGGGGATGTATGTAAATTATGTGCAAATATTGTGCCACACCATTTTATATTGGACTGGAGTGTCCACAGATTGTGGTATATGTGGGGGTCCTGGGGACACTTCCCATGTCCCTTAAATCATATGTACATTGTGGGTTTATTCCATTCATTCACAGACTGGCCTTGAGCCAGACCCTCAAGGGGACTTGTGAACAGCTGTTAGGAGCTTTTCCTCTGTGTAGTGCACACTCTGGTGCTGAGCCCTCCAAATCTGAGCAACCTTGTCTTTGCTGAACTCTGACTGCCGTGGCTGGTGACCATGGCAGCATCCTCAGAGGTATCACCTGGGTCCTCAGGTGGAGAGGAGTGGGAAGGTGCATCTGAACTTTCTGTGGCTGGGCCTGGGGCCCTATCAGCTTTTTTTTTTTTTAGAGACAGAGTCTCCCTTTATCGCTCTTGGTAGAGTGCCGTGGAGTCACTCACAGCAACCTCCAACTCCTGGGCTTAGGCGATTCTCCTGCCTCAGCCTCCCGAGTAGCTGGGACCACAGGCACCTGCCACAACGCCCGGCTATTTTTTGATGCAGTTTGGCCGGAGCCGGGTTTGAACCTGCCACCCTCGGTATATGGGGCCGGCGCCCTACTCGCTGAGCCACAGGCCTCTATCAGCTTTTTATTTGGTATTTCCACTTGCCACGTCCTCTACCCTGCCTTTCTGCACTGCCTTCACCCGACATGGGCTGGTGGGGCCAATGGTGGCCCCAGGGCTCCTTGCTTCTTCCTTTGTCTTTGTCCTCACCTTGCAGGTGCCATGACCAAATAGTCCTGGGACACAGAAGCCTTGATTACCTCGTGCCTGGGCCTTCGTAATTGGGTCAACCAAGGGTCAGCAACCTACAGCCCACCAGCCAGATCTGGCCTGAACCAAATCTGGGCACACACAGCCGTCCTTCAGTGCCCGGGACATTCTCCAACGGAGCCTGAGTCCATGTGGTCTTGTGGAACACGCTGTGTTCATCATCAACACCAAGTGTTGGGACAGCCTGCAGCTCACAAGGCTGAAAATATTTAGGGGGAAAGTTGCAAAAGCCTAGGAAGTGAGGTGCTATTTGGGAAAGAGGGCATGAAAAACATGAGAAGACCACCCCCATGCATGCCCTCCCAGGCCTCCAGGTGCACATGGCGCCATGAAGCCTTTGCAACTAGTGCCCGGTCCTGGTGGCCACTGTCAGTATGCAGATCAGACAAGGTCGTGTCCACCAACGCAGGAGCCAAATGGCTGCCCTGATGGGGACATCAGTGTACTCAAGGGTGAGGTGTGGGAGCAGGGATGCTGGTGGCTCAGGAGGGGCTGGGGGACGAGGGCAAACCCGCACCAGCTGCCCAGGCCCTCCTGGTCAAGCCTAGTCCCGGCACCACTGCCCAGGGGCTAGGACAGTGACACCCACCAGAGGGCCAATGGGGTGGATGGGGAGGTCCCCACATCCCCAGAGCATGAAAGTAGAGTCTGAGAGCTCGGAGTGGGAAGGTGGGGGGACACTCCACACCCCAGGACTTGGGGGTGCACAAGGAGACCGCTGTGTGTCCTGGACAGACGCAGGTGCTCTGGGGCAAAAGGGCAGGAGAAGGGGGCCCTGGGGCAGAGCAGGGGGGTCTGAGCTCAGCTCCTTGCAAAGAGCCTCCCTGGCGGACGCTGTTGTTCTCACAGCTGAGGGCCCTAGTGTGTGTGTGCCCGTGTGTGTGACATCCAGTCATGCGTGTGTCTGCGGGGAGGTGGAGGGCAGTCCATGGGAACACGAAGGGTGGGCAGAAGAGCTGGAGGGGCTGGAGGCTGTGGCTCCCTGGTCCCTCAGGCAGGACGAGCTGGACCCCAGGCTCCTTGCGGGCACGGGCTATCACAGGGCACCAACACCCCCAGTCCAAGTGGCTCTGCAGTGGGTCAGGGCAATGGGAGGTGCCGGGAGCACAGGTGAGGCCAGCCTGGTCCTCGGCTGCAGGAGCTTGCCTGCCTCCGCAGAGACGGGCTGAGGGGACAGCGCGCATGCTGGGCTGAGGCGGTCCACGTGCTCTGGGCCCTTGACACCTATCGGGCTTATTGTGAAAGCACCTATGGTGAAAATGAGATGGAGACTGGCAGGCAGGCTAGGGCGGACAGGACAGCTGGTCTGGCCGGTTCAGGTCCCAGGGGACCTTTGTATCTGTCTCTTATTCTTACTGTTTTGTAAATTTAGCTCTCACCTTGAAGATGCCCATCTTGAGTAGTTTCGGGAATTAACTTTTTTTTATTGTGGTCTTAGCTTTAGGAGGATTGATTTAGAAAATTAATTTTTGAATTGGAAATATTGTAATAGATTGTCACTGAGTTGTGCTATTTATTATTTAAAGTAAGAGTTAATGTAGTCTTTGCTTTGAACCATTATGTATAAAATTGTGATCTTGGAAATGGAAGAAAAGAAAGTCTTGGAGAGGCTACTCTCACTATTCTCCAGAATCGCTGTCCTGACAAACTTTGGTGGACCTATCCCAGTCTCTGCATATTGGCTGACAGCAACAGGCACACCCCTATGAGCCCACGGCCACTCTACAGCTTCCACTTCTGAGCAGCCAGGCTGGCAAGTTGGAGACAGGGCCTTCTGCCCTCCTACCCTTGGGCCCAGTGCCCAGGTACCATCTGGGGACAGCTTGGGGGACTCCATGTGGCCCCCTCAGATGGCTCTTGCCCAGCAGTGACCCAGTGTGGGGGCCACTCGACTGCTTGGGGTGGGTTCCCTTGCAGGCTGGGAGGCCCAGGTGAGCCAACCCTGCCCCTTGCCTCATATACCACGGCCACCTCCTCTGCCGCCCCAGTGGGGCTCAGCCCTGCTTTGCCATTTGGAAGAGGCTGGGGTCCAATCCTGGGACCATCCCCTAGGACACCCTTCCCTTCCCACAGAGCCCTGGCTGGCCATGCCAACTCAGTGGGAGCCCCACAGTCTGGGGACACCCGCCACCTCAACCTTGGGGTCCAGTGCAGCCACCTCGACGTCAGGGTCCAGGGTGGCCACCTTGACCTCAGGTCCTCCACCTCCCATGCAAGGCTGCCGTGTGTGGAGACTGGCAGAGGGCCTGTGGTTTTCTGCCCTCATGCAGCGAGGGATAGGTGGGTCGGGAGAAGCGCTCACATGGCCACCAGACCCGGCTCATCTGCCTGTCACTTGGCAGAGAATACTTATGAGAGGTGGCCCATCATTGGGGCTGTGGGGGACAGGCGGGGAGGCTCAGCAGGAACACTGGGCACTTGACCTCACCAGCGCTGCCCTATGTGGGCATCCAAGTCCAGCCTCCTTGCGAGCAAATAAACTTTGTGGGTGCACACAGGAAGCAGCCGCTGGGGCCATACCAGGGCCCTGCTATCTCGGTGCCACCTCTTAGTGCATCTGAGCCCATTCCTCCAGCCAGGCCGCTGTCTGCCCAGTGGCCATGGGCCAGCATTGGCTCCAGGGCCCACATCCTTTACAGGCTGAGAGAGCTGCTCCTGCCCAGGAGGGCCCTCTCTGTCCTCCAAGGCCACTGTGCAAGCATACTGGGCAGAATGGCCAGGCAGAGGGCAGCAGGCAGCAGTGCCCATGCACGGATGCAGGGGTCTGTGGAGACCTGTCACCATCCAGCCCCCCCCGAGAGGATGGCGCCTGGGGAGCTGACTGGCCCTGGGGGGCTGATCCCAAGGCCATCTGCCTACCACTGTCCTTGAAGCTGGGCCTCTAGCCCTTCCTTGGGGATCCAGGCAAAGGGGAGGCTGACTGAGAAGAGTGGCCCAGACCATAGTGAGAAGCCAGTGGGCAGGCGGGGCAGCCAGACCCAGCTGTTCCCAGGGCATCCTCCCTAGTATGAGGGACAGCAGCGCCCTGGCTGCCCTGTGCTCCCTATTGCTATGATGGGGTTGGCAGCCTCCTTGCCAGGGTGACCTAGAACAACGGACACCTGGTCTGCAAGGGCCGTAGGCCAGCGCCTTGGGGCCATGGGGGACAGGTGAGGAGGCTCAGCAGGAAGAGGATGGGGCTCCCTCTTCTGCAGTTTCCCTCACCTTCCCTGTGTGGAGGCTGCAAGTCCCCCTCTTCTCTGCCTTCTGAGGACGCTTGCTGCTGACTGAGGACCCTCCCCAAGTCACACGTGATGTCACCTCAGGTCTGTGGCTTGATTCCATCTGCGAAGACCCTATATTCTCAAAAGATCATGTTCACAGGTTCTGAGTGTTAGGACTTTGACATACCTCTTTCGGGGACCACCGTTCACCCCACTGCAGACGGTCACTGTTCTTCCTGGCCCCGTCTTAGGGGAAGGTCTGCAGGGTATCTCCAGAGCAAGGAGGTGCTAGAGAGGACAGCCTGATGACCTGGCTGTAGCCTTCCTGCATGGTTGCTGGCACAAGTGGGACACAGGTCAGAAAGAGTCCAGGAGGGTGCCCGGCTGGCGACACAGTGGACCCTCTGTGGCCGGGCAGTGGGCTGGGGAAGCCCTTGGGCTTTCTCAGCACAGGTGGGGGTTCCCCTGCTCTGAGGAGCCTGTCAGTGCCACCCACAGGCATCCCTGCCTTCTTGGGCAGGGGCAGCAGGCACTGTCCCAGGGTAGCTATACTGGGTATAGCTCACCTCTGAGCCTTGGGTGTCCCCTACCTCCCGGGGGAGGGTCATTTGGCAGACCAAGGACCACACCCAGAGCCCCCAGCAGGCCCCACCTCTGCAAAGGCACAGGGAAGACTCTGGGCCCACACTGTCCTCTTCGGGCCACTGGGGCACTCTTTTGGTCCCTCAGCCAGTGAGTACATGGAGGCCTACTTCCTTCTGCCTCTGGTCCCCCAGACACGAGACCTGGAGGTCCGGAGATGGCCCCTCCCCAGACAGCCTTCTCCTGAGCGTGCACACCTTCTGGGCTGCCTGGGCCCCAGCAGGACAGGTGCACCACAGTCCCACATTAAGCTGGGCAGGGGTGGGGGGCAGATGTTAAAGTCCTCATGGCACAGAGGCATGTGACCTGTGAGGGTGGCAGAATGTGCTGCTTTGATGTGAGGACACTGGCAGCTGCTCCAGGCATAGGCATGCCCTGTGCCAGGAGAGAGAGACGCCCTGCGAGTCTTCTTGCCGCCCGCAGTCCCCCCACAGAGCTTACTTCCCTCCCCACATCGTGCTTTCTGCTCAAACTAATTTTATGATTGGAAACCTTCTTTCTCTATCCCATATGAATGATAATTTACGACTAAAAGCAGTTTTTTCTTTTATCACCTGAGTTACTGTGTGTGACAGGTGCTTTCTTTTTCGGTCACCTGACTCATATGACTGGAATCCTTTCTTCTCCATCACCTCAGTGATCATTTATCTATGATTAAAACATTTTGTTCTCCATTACCTTAATTATCACTTATGACTGGAAACCTTTTTCTATTACCTGAGTTATTATTTATGAAAGAAAACCTTATATAAATATTTTGTATATATGTATTATATATAAATAATTTTATAGTATTTTATGTATAATTCATTATACAAATTATGATATCTATTTATGACTAAAATCTTTGCTTTCCTATCACCTAAGTCACTCATGAATGTACATTTCTTTATCAATCACCTGAGTTTTTATTCATGACTAAAATTTTTTTCTTTTTTTTTTTTCTTTAAATATATGTATTTTATTATTCTTCATTACATTATTTCCCCCCCCACCCCTCCATGGTATGACAGAATTGATTTACAGAAAAGAATACAGAAAACACCAAAGCTCCAGGTAGAGGGAGAGATTTCAAGTGGGGAGAGAGAAGCTCTCTCCGTTCCTCTCCCGGTCTTTCCCCGTCTCCTCCTCTAGGCCTCTAGCCTCAGGGTATATATAGGTGTATGGGTTCCTTGGCCAGGAAACGAATGAATACAGT
>CAUYRH010085899.1:0-14709 GCA_963574655.1 Perodicticus potto
TTGCCATGGCAGTCTTCTTCATGAAGTCTTTCCTCAGGCCGATATCTTCCAGTGTTTTTCCTATGCTTTCTTTCAAGCACCATTCCAGACTTTAAGCTGTACTACAAAGCCATAGTGGTCAAGACGGCATGGTACTGGCACAAAAATAGAGACATGGACATTTGGAATCGTATAGAAACCCAGGAAATGAAACTAACAACTTACAACCACCTAATCTTCAATAAACAAATCAAGAACATACCTTGGGGGAAAGACCCTATTCAATAAATGGTGCTGGGAGAACTGGATATCCACATGTAAAAGACTGAAACTGGACCCACACCTTTCTCCACTCACAAAAATTGATTCAAGTTGGATATATTGTATTCTTGAAAAATGCTGAGAGTGGACATAAAGATTTCTCACCGCCAAAGTGATAAATATGTGAGGTAATACTTACGTTAATTAGCTAGATTTAGTCATTTCATGATAAATACATATTTTTCAAAACACTATGTTTTGTAAATACACACAGTAAATACAATCTTCTAATATTTAAAAAATCAATTATAAAAATTCATTCATAGAGTTCAATGCAAGATAAAAAATGTAACTTAAGTTATAAAAATATTATCCTTTTTAACATTTAAATATTTAGTAAAGTAATATATGTACATATTTTAAAATAAGCAATCAAATGGCTCCTTGCCCCTTTATGATTCTAATCATTGAAAATGTTTCTAACCTTAGCATTTACCTCTTACATTTCAGTAATCTTTTAATCTTGCTATTTGTTGTTATTTTTAGCCACTATCCGATGACATTTTCTTATGCAAATTTCTGCTCTTAGTATTATCCTATCTGCTTGGTGATCATTCCTACTTCCCTTTTCCTTATTTTCTTGGTATACTGGGATAATCATTTGTACTTAATAATTGACATGTATAACATTGTGACTATTGTTAAGTATTAAGCCAAGTAATTTGTTATCATTACATTTCTTTTCTTATAACCCATTGCCTTTTTTTTGTGAAAAGAGTTTTCTATATCGCAATATTAATTTTTTCCCCTAAAGTTTCATCATATATGGTATATTCTTATGAGTCATTTGGTTTTTTACACTTAAAGTCCTATTCTATCTGGTGAGTTCATCTCTTTCTTTTTCCTGGAGATGATTTCTCTCTCTTTGCTCCTCCAGACCCCACAGCTCATCATCCACTAAGCTAGTTGCTGCCTCCTTAGACTTCTTTTTGCTGCTTGCCAGAAAAGTGATTTTTTTGGATGACTCACCAATTAAAAGATTTGGTATTAATGTGAGATCTGACTATGCCTGAAACAAGAAATCAGTGCAATGAGAATGTAAAGACTGTAAGCTTAAGAAAGTCATCCAAAGTAATTTCTCTAAAAAGACAGAAGATGTTTAATCATCCCCAAGTAGAGAACCTCACACTCTGCTCACAGGAAAATCACAATCAGTGCTTGCACAAGGTCAAGTTCTGCTCCATAGTGCATATTCTGAGTCAATTTAACTAACTCGGTCTGTTTCTAAATGGATATACTGGCACAGATCGGGATGTCTTAACCTCACTTAAGGTCAATTCTGCAGCCTAAGTTAGAATTTCAGAATGTGGGGGAGGTCTTAGTCTGTTCATGCTACTATAACAAAATACCTTAGTCTGGGCAATTTGTAAGCATCAGGATTGTATTTGTTATAGTACTGGAGGCTGAGAAGTCCAAGATCAAGGATCCAGAAGACTAGATGTAAGTAAGAGCTTTCAGATTCCTAAAAGGCACCATGTTGCCACATCCTCACACAGCAGGGGGCCTAATACGGATGAACTTGCTTCCTCCTGCCCTTCCATGAAAGCACTAGCACTAAGTCACTTCCCCAAAGGCCTAATCTCTTGTATTGGGGATTCATTTTCAACATAAATTTTGGAGAGACACAAATGTGCAAACCCTCACAAGGGCGCTGGATGACGCTTTAGCAGGGTGTTGTCATTTACACAGGTTTTCTCTCCAGTCCTTTCTGGAGGTCTTTCAATTGCAACTATCACAATGACTCACATGCAGAGAAAAGGATAAAAACCAATGTTCTTTTTAACAGGCATCTATCCCATTGCTTTTCTCATTTGCTTTTTTCCTTGGTAGTGTGGAGGGTATCTGCCTCTTTGTTATAATATTGAACATAAGGAATAGGGAAGAGGTTAAAAAAATTGGCTCAGCGCCTGTGGCTAAACAGGCTAAGGCACCAGCCACGTACACATGAGCTGGTAGGTTCAAATCCAGCCTGGGCCCGCCAAACAACAATGACGGCTGCAACCAAAAAATGGCTGGGCGTTGTGATGGGCGCCTGTGGTCCCAGCTACTTGGGAGGCAAAGGCAGGAGACTCGCTTGAGCCCAGGAATTGGAGGGTGCTGTGAGCTGTGATGCCACAGCACTCTATCCAGGGTGACAGCTTGAGGCTCTGTCTCAAAAAAATTAATTATATTCACTTTTTTTACTTAATATTTATTGCATAAACAATAAATGGTAAAGTCAAGGCAAGACCAAGGTATCACTCAGATGGAATAGACACAGAGCCTGTTAGGTGCTCATACCTCTACTTTTCCGGAAAATAAGAAAATAAAAGGAAAAAAGTTTCTTGTCTCTTGTTTCTTGTCTCTAGGCCAAATATGGAACATAAGAAACTAAAAAATTCAAATTAATAAACAATTAAACATTCAGAAAATGTAATACTAATTTTCAAATTCAATGAAATCTTTGATAAATTATTAAATTGAAGTACTAATTTTATCATGTTGAAAATATTTTGTAGAGCTTAGGTTATTTCACTTCTCAAGAATGTCTAATCATATAGAATGACTCCAACATCAGTAATAATATTAATGACAGGTGCATTTGCAGTGGAGGAGGCAGTTTCTAAAATTTCATTTTGAAAAATGCCAAACAGTGAAAAGTTGAAAGAATAGTCCAGTGAATATCTGTATACTTCCTAGTAATATTACACAATTGCTAACCTTTTAAGAAGTTTGAAAGCTCTTTACAAGCTTGGTCATTCTTCATAAAGGCTCCCTAACTGGTCCTTTCAGCGTCCTTAATTTAAGAGTTGAGGCAAATGAAGAACTAAGAGATTATGCAACTTGTCTAAGTCATGGGGTAAGGGGTTGGCCCGGGATTCAGACACAGAAATGTCTAAGAGGCTATCTCTTACTAGATGCAAGAGATCATTCCTGTATTAAATGAATTATGTAGAGGAAAAGTCTTTATAAATTATTTCACATCAAGATTATATTTAATATAGGCTGTCAGCATATTTGAATAAGGTTTAGAGACAAACTCTCTGAATATAACAGTGTCTATAAGTTGTTTTGAAAGGGATTTGGGCAAATAGACACCAGGAAAGACACAGATGTCCTTGGCAGTGCAGCCAGTGGGGAGATGAGGAAGCCAAGCACATATGCCAAGGTTTTGAAGTCATTTCTGCATCTTTTGGGAAAGAGGGAGTTTCTTTTTCTCCCAGGGTAATTGAATACTTTTCAGCAAGCTTTTCATGACACATATTCTAGTTTTTCTACCAAACTATGGTACTAAAATGTCACTAAGTTTTAAACTATAGAAATGAAACTCTAGTTTCTTTTTTTTTTAATTCCTTTTTTTCCAAAAATTGCACCAATATAAAGCCAAGCTCTAGCTGTGTAGGTATTAGCAGTACTGCCCTCACCATGCACTCACTGGACAGTAGCGCAACCCCAAGAAAAGGATGGTCTAACTCTAGTTTCTTGATGGAGGGACACGTACACTGTAATTCCTGACCCAGCCCTAACTGCAGCTCCTTTCACTGGTGGCTGTCATGCCAAGACTACAAAATCTACTCCAGTGATGTCCTGGCATGCCAGGAAAACCCCCAGTCCAGATTTATGCCATCAGCTTACAGTTCCCCCTCTACTTGGAGTTAACCCGCCTAAGTGAACTCTATGACATTACGTGACCTTTAAGGCTAATATTGGTTCTAATAGTCTATGATTCATTTTTGAAATATATACTAACAGGACCATTATGAAAAGTTTTAGGCCACGTCTAATTTCCTTACATGCACTATAAAGTTGCTGAAAGAATATTGCATTGCTTTTTAGCTTTTTACAACTCTGTAATAGCTATTGATATATTTCATTTCAATCTTCTCAGTCTTGGAAAGTGTTATCTCCATTGGACCATTGAGAACACACATCAGAAATTACAAAGCCAATTGGCAACTGAGACAAGAGTAAAACCCAAGCGTCTGATGCCCAGCCCTTCCGATTCCAGCAGGCAGTTACTTCTATAGTTTCTTTACCTCTGCTATTTCTGATAAATTATATGCTTTCACAGCACTGATGTTGGTAGTAGGTAAGAGAGATGGTGACCAATGAGATATAATTTGAGATGTTCCAAAAGAGCCCTTTGCTTAAGAGCAACATGCCTTACTTCTTTGTTATCTGTCACAAACACACGTATTTGCTAAGACCTTAGACCAAGCTTTCAGTCTACACGACAGTGCCATCAACATGCTCCAAGAGATGGTGCTTCCTAAGCAGACGTCCCCTCTGGGTCAAGGAGAAGAGTAAGAGACAGGTTAATTGGCATGTTTAAACACCCTCTGGGAAAAGGTTTTAGAAAAGTGTCCTGAGGTGGGGAGGAGGAATGACAACCTGAGCAAGTTGTCAGCAGTGGGAAGAAAATGTGGTGACACTGAAGGTAGTGAGCCAAAAATAGACTTTGCTTACGTGACGGTCTTGTCTGCGGCCAGTTTTGATTTCTTCATTTAACACAGCCCTTACCCTTCCTCACCTTGAAAGTATATGAAGGTTTTATGTGAATGTAAGAAACACACAAGTGATGACTTTCAAGGTCATAGACAATAACACCTCTCTAACCGAGGTTAGGGTGTGTTTCTCTAAAGTCCTTCAATCTCGATCCATCTTCGGAGAAGGATTTTCCAAGTACGCTCTGCTAGTAGTGGTTTTTTAAAAAGTGAGAAAAAAGCTGGGATCTATAGACATGAAATTTTGAGTAATGTTGCTTTACACATTTAACCCTAAGATATCAATAATAAACAGTTACACATTACAAGTTCTAAAAATTCTGGGTTTGTTAAATTCACAATTTCCTAAATGTATTTGACCATAAAATCCCTTTTTAATACTATCCTATGAAATGTTTTAGAGAAATGATGCTTCATTATACTATTTGGATAATAAAAATAGGACACTTTAAATTTTTTTTCCACATTTAGCTGACATCTAAATATCCTTAGGTCTTTTGTAAATGTTTGAATTTGTATAGAATTCAATTTTTGTTTCAGCTGACACTTTTATTATATAAGATTCATACCATAATATTTATTAATTACCAACATAAAGCACAAAAATAGTACCAGTCCTCTTTTTATTTCAAATGTTCTTATCAAATCCATGATTAAAGACAGTTGGTTGAATTTGCTTTTGGTGATATATGAACAGTAGTAATATTGCATATAAAATACATTTTAGTCCTCAGCAAAACTTCTTTTTCTTGCTCTTGTTCTAGATGATTAAAAAGAAATCATAAAGTAAAGACTCTGGTACCACTAAAATATTAATTTATTAACTTTGTTGGTAAGATGATTAAAAACCAGTTTGCTTCCTTTTTATCAGAAAATAAGACTTTAATTATCTTCCTTTGCTAGAGATGGTTGTTGTTCAGGAATAGGCACACACTCAGACGGCCTTAAGGTTTGGTAAAAAGTCACTTGGCTGAGAATGAGGAGGCCAAACCTTAATGTTTAGCTTTTCACTATTTGTGTACATTTGGTCATGTAACTTCTAACAAGAGCTTTGATTTTTATTCGTTTTTATTATGTTTATCATTTTAACATAAGGTAGACAACTATTAAGGCCTCAAATATGCTTATTAAAATACTATTGTAAAAATGCACTGTCTTGTGC
Organism: Perodicticus potto; assembly: GCA_963574655.1. Lineage (NCBI taxonomy): Eukaryota > Metazoa > Chordata > Mammalia > Primates > Lorisidae > Perodicticus > Perodicticus potto. Next base: position 5,947 of record CAUYRH010085899.1, read on the forward strand.
TGTATTCTAGACATTATTGCCAATAAAAAACCTCATGGGCAAGATACAAATGAACAAGGAAACATTTACTGGGAAAATGCAAATAAGGACTGGAAAGGTTTATATGTTGCAATACTCTTCTACAAAATTGGGTTCATATATGATAAGCACTATTCTTATCCTCTTTCGTGTTGTAACTAAGTCTTTTAAAAAACACATGTGGTCTATTTATGTTCTCTCCTGTGATTTCATGCAGACTCAGATGTTCAGACATTATAAAAACTGTTTATGGTGAATGTGTATTTCCACCTCCGAGGGCTCCCTTGAGCTGTACACGCACAAATCACCCAACGACTTGACATTTCCACTTGGATCTCTGATGGACATCTAAGATTTAACATGTCCAAAACATAAACTCTGGTTCTCCACACAGCCCTGACCTCCGAACTGCTTACCCAAAATCTTTCTATTCTTGAATACTGAACATAAAATTTTACAAAATTTAGAATGATTTATTTGGTATCTTCTTCTCCACAAATTAAAATCATTAACAAATGAAATTCCTTTCTTTCTCATCATTTCTAATACTACTCCATTAGACCACACCACCATCATTTCTCTCTTGAATTATCACTATAGACCACCAACTGCTGTTTCTGGTTCCTCCTTGATTTCCTTAATAATCTTTCCCATGACAAACAGAATTATTTTTTTTAAAAAGTAAAGTAGATAATTTTTTGGTTCTATTTCAAAGTCTCTAATGACTCTCCATTGTACTTAGAAGCAAAGTCAAATTCCTTTCTTCTTCTGGTCCTGCCTACCCCTTGGAGTCTATCTTTTAATCTTCCTTCATCTCCAATGGTAAAAAAAGAAGATGCCAACAAATAAGTCACTTTGTAATAACTTCATTAGAGAGATGAACAATGACAAGTTTGTGTGGCAAATTTGAACAATGGCATTTGTTTTTACTATGTTTCTGTACCATTGGTGGCTTTAGTCTCTACTACACAAAAATTATTCTTGACAATTAGGCATTCAGTCCTAAAAAAAAAAAAAATCTGTAGAACACTTTGTTATCATGTGTGTATATATTTTAACTTGCTTGGTTCTGACATAAAAGAAATAAAACTAATCTACCAATCAACACTTAAAAAATATTTAAGCTGATGCCAATATAACATGCACATATAGATAACATGTTTCAAGAATGGAGAAGCATGAATTCCATGTACTCAAGTTTGATATGAAAACAATTAATGACAATTATTGACACGGTGGGGGTGAGGGAAGGGGAAAGCAGAGAGATAAAGAATGAGGGAGGGGTGGGGAAAGGAAGAGCAGAGAGAGGGAAGGAGCGGGGTGGGGTGGGGTCTTGGGGCCTTGGTGTGCGCCACACCTTTTGGGGGCAAAACACGATTGTAAGAGGGACTTTACCCAACAAATGCAACCAGTGTAACATGGTTTCTTGTGCCCTCAATGAATTCCCAACAATTAAAAATAAATAAATAAATAAATAAATAAATAAATAAATAAAAAGCTACAAACAGCATTTTAAATGAACTTTTGTCTTAATATGCTGAAGAGATGCAGGGTGAGATTGTGAAGTAGGACTCTCTAGCAATCATCCCCATCCGCACACATCAATTTAAATAACAATTTGTGCACGCAAATACCTTCACCAAAGCTAAGGAAAACAGCTGACAGATCACAGTACCTAGCTGTAGCACAATAATAAGAAAAGACAAAATAAAGAGCACAGGAATGACGGTTTTACACCACCCACATCATCCCTTGCCCAGCCCCAGACAACAGAGCACGGAGAGAGATACTGTTCATGTGAGGAAAGGAGATGGAAGTAAGCACAGATCTTTGCGTTGGGCCTTGACACTGGGCCTGTCAGGGAAAAACCTAACAGGAAGAAGACCACCCGCGGCCACATACTCCAGGCTGATGTCTGTGAACCGAGCCAGTAGACACATCCAGTGCCAGGAGAACCACCCAGCTTCAGGCTTCGGTTTTCTGTGGCAACGTCAAACTCTGGCCTGTAACCAGGTCTAGGCCAATTCAACGGCCCTGGCCTCTGGACATCCTTCAGTAGTAGGAGACCCCAGGAGCCACGGACTTCTCATCTGCTCTGGTGCTATGCCTGCTCCTACACACAGCGCGCCGTAGGTTGCTAGAACCAGGCTTCTGGTCCATCCAGCACAGAGCCTGTCGCATGACATTGCTAGAAAGAGCTCGTTTGCCAAGACTAAAACAAGTGTCTGCTTCTTCAAGGGCACAGAGGTTGATATGTGATCACAGGATCAAGCTCAGGAAAGCACGGCATCTGCAAATGGACATAATGAGGTGCTAGCGACTAACATTAAAGAAATGAAGATATATGAATTTTCTAAGAATCCAAAACAAATGTTTTAAGAACGCTCGGCAAGGCCCCCTGCCACCTGCATATGCACAAGGCAGGAAGGATGACCAGTGTCAACCCCCAGGTCATCACACTACTAACGTCTCCGCTCTGGGACGGGCTTATCCTCTATATTTGATCCTGCAGTGTATGTGATCATGCTGGTATGATTTCTCGCTGTGCTTGTCCACCCTGCACCTCACCCTGAACACGCCACACTGCTCACTCACTTTGTGCGTTATTTATTTTGCCTCTAAAAAATACCCTAACCTTATCAGTCAGTGAGGCAGATTTGAGGCATTCCTCCCATCGCCTCGTTTACATCATTGACAAATGAACATTCCTTCCTTCTCTAGCAATCCTCATTGTCTCGGCAATAGACTTTCTGTGTGGGAAGCAATTGAGCCTTGGGGGGTTAAAACCCTTTGCATGTTCATGAACAAAACCAGCATGTCAAAAAAATATTTGCACATCTATTGCAGCATTATTCACAATACCCAAAATATAGAATCAACCTAAATAGACATCTAGATAAGACTATAGTCAAAAAAATGTCATATATATAACAGAATGCTATTTGCTATAACATGGGTAAATCTGAAGGACATTATGTAAAGTCAAATAATCTAGACATACAGACACAAATATTGTGTGATCTTACTCATCTGCAGAATTGTAAACGTTTGATCTGAAAGAAGCAAAGTGAGTAGAGTGGTTTTCACCAGGGTTTGGGATGACTGAAAGAGAGGGGTTGGGAAAATGTGGATTAACAGGTACAAAATTTCAAATTGAAGGAAGGAATAAGTTCAATGATTCTGTTATACAATATGGTGACTACAGTTAATTATATGTTGAACTTCTGAAATATGCTAAGTGGATGTAAAGTATTCTTCCCCACAAAAACAATAACTATGTAAGGTAACGAATATATGAATAAGCCATGTTTAGTCATTCTACAAGCCATGTATACTACAAAACATGTTGTAAGCAGTAAAAATGTACAATTTTATCTATCATATAAAAACAAAACAGAAACAATCATGCTAAATACAATGAAAGGAATTAGACATGAAGCCTTTTGAACACATTATTGCAACATATTGCAAATCTTTTAAAGCAATTTGTAAAAACTAAATAAAATGAGAAAAATATCAAATTAGAAACCTATTTTTATCTAAGTATTAAGAATGCTACTTATTTTCTCCTGTAATTTTTTATTTCTACATCACCCACATGCTCAGGGTTCTGGAAAGCACCACAGACTCCCTCAACCCCATACCTTCCCACCTACCCAGGACAACCAATCACCAAGTCCTGTGCTGAGGTTCATGTGCTCCCTCCACTCTGCAGCTGCGAACACAACTCCATATAATACGTACTTCTCTGAAAGTACATTGTAAATATTATTTTGGCTATCATGCTAAAATTAATTACTTATTTAATATTTATCTTCTCTATAAGACTGTCAGCTTTTAGGCTTCATGAACTATGTCCATTCATTCTTGTATCTTTCACAGCTTATCTTAGTGCTACAGACAGAGGAAGTGTCTGGGTTTGCTGAACTGAATCTGACTTTATTTTTGTTTATTAAATATGCACACAGTTCAAGTTTTTCTTTGCTTGAGTTTTGTGGGCACAATGGCTAAACAAAATGAAAGACGAAGGACGTATGAAAGACAAATGAAAATCTGGACCCTACAAATGCCAATTGAATAGTTTTCATATTTTGTGTATAAATCTAATCTATGCAGCTTTCTATTTTGGTTGCAGCCACCATTGTCGTTTGGCGGCCCAGGATGGATTCGAACCCACCAGCTCAGGTGTACGTGGCTGGCGCCTTAGCCCGTTGAGGCACAGGCGCTGAGCCAACTTTTATTTTGATTTCATGTTTTGTTAACTGCATAGAGTGTCAAATTTTCCTATTGGCATAGACTGTCTAGCTGCTTCTTTTAAATAAATGCCTACAAAAATAAGATGGATGACAGGATTAACTGGGATCAGATTTTTCTAGGATAAGCATGTTAGCCAGTCACTCTGCTACCAATGTTATGTCATGTAAGTCTCAGAACGTGATAAACCTTATGTAAAGGTTGGTATTTTTATATTTTATAAGGTTTCCTCTTTCTGAGATATCTAGGGCTTTTAGTCCAGTCTTAATTTATCAGGTTTTCTATTTTGGATTTACCCTTTCCAGGTAATTGCTCACAAATCTTTCTAAATCCCTCATTTAAAAAATATATATATATACATATAAATGATAAAACATATAGTTTACAAATATATGTAATATAAAACATTGTATAATATATAACATAAAACATAGATTTTATAAAATATTTAAATTATATATTTATAAATATATAAATATATAAAATATGTAAGTATATTATACAATATGTTTTATGAAAAACATATTGTATGATATATAACGTAAAACATATATATTTTGTAAAATATATAATATACATGCATACATATGTTATATATATATATATGTAGTTGTTATAAAAGAAAATGTTAGATAAATGCTTTAATGTTAAGGTCTAAGTGACTAATTACAGCTTAACACGCCCACTTAAGTGTTAGGTAGAGCAACTTAATGAAGTAACCAGCTCCTAAATAAGGATCAGGCATAAGTTGGAATAGATATGTTGCATAAGAAATGCCTCAGCACTAAAAATATCATCACACACAACACACCTCCTTGGCTACATTTTACTCTACTTCAAGCATACATATGTTATATATATATATATGTAGTTGTTATAAAAGAAAATGTTAGATAAATGCTTTAATGTTAAGGTCTAAGTGACTAAGTGTCTTGCCCTTTTTTTCCCTATCCCTTAAAATGGGCCTCTTTGGAATGCACCTCCCATTTTCAATAAATTGTAATAGAAAAATAGCACTAAATGTTCTCTTCTCTCTTAGTTGCAAATTAAAGATGTGATCACTCGCCCTTCCACAGCTCATGTCTCATTAGCGTCAGCCACATTGACGCTAGGCCTTCCACATCATCCACTGTTGAACACGTCTCTTCTCACATGCTATGAATGTTTTTTAGCTAGGAAGTCATACACTAACCCAGGAGGTAACTTATAGGAATGTTCTTCATAATGGCATTATCGCTGATGTTGAAGAAACTGGAAAACGACCCAATGTTTTATGGGGGGGTGGGGTAAGTCACTGTGGCATATAATGTGGAAAAATATTTGTTAGCTTGTTCAAGGAACATTAAGTGGAAAAAGCAAGTGGGATAATCAGTGGGCACGTGCACGTGTGTGTGGTACGTGAGTATATCTCTGTGTGTCTCCACCTACCTAATTTATCTCCCGTCTATTTCTTGAAGACAGACACAAACCTTCGCCAATAACTTTCCCGAGTAGCAAGATGTTAGGCAATATGCGCTGTCTTATTTTCCTTATGTTTTATTTTTTTCTCAAGATTTCTTCAGTTAGAATGGGTTGTTTTTCTATTTTAATAAAAAATAATTAATTTTGAAAAATGACTCAGGTTTGAAGACTGGTTCACAGGAGGACAGGGAAGTTCTTATCCGATCTAGGTACTATCAGGAGAAGAGCTAGGCGAGGGTATTAGAGGCGCGCTTCCGAGCACGGTGAGCTGGGGCCAGCAGTCCAGGGAGCACTTGAGAACAAACGCAACTGGTGTACAGCGACATTTTCAAACACGATAAAAATGTATAAAACTGAAAGCAACAGTTACTCCTCTATCCCTGCCCAAACCCTTGGGCCTCTTCTCAAAAGTCACATTTTGGGGGGAATGATTCCAGAAGAACCACATATGTATGCATATTCTTTTATTTATTTTACTTATTACAATACACATGGTATTCTGCCCATTTTTAACTTAATGTGATAGCCGAAAATCTCTTCACATCAAACACAACAGCATATTATTTTTAGTTGCTGTAGAGTAATCCACTGGATGCATTTAACAGAGTCATTTCCTCACTGAGTATTGTTGGGGTTGTTTCCATTATTTTGCTGTTGCATTTAATCTTCAAGAAAATTTCTGGCTCATATGCTTTTTGCCTCCACAACTGCAGGTCGTGTTCCTAAGAGTGGAATTTCTGGTCATGGACATTTAAAGTCGTGATGGACATCACAAAATAATTTCCCAAAATGTTTACATAAATTTACCTTCCCTTCAGGTATGAGAGTTACAATTTCACCAAACCTTTGCTAATGCTGGGGAGTACAAAACTTTCAAATTGTTGACAATCTGATAGGAAAGGAGTATGCAATAACTTCCTGGTCTTGGCCCTGGACTCTTTAGTCTGAGCGAGAAGTAATATTACAACCTGGTTCTCTGTATCTCTTCTCCTAGGGCCGTCTGTCATTTTAGCGGAGCTTGTCTAATTTATTTTCTGTTCTATCTTCCATTCTACTAAATTTCGACTAATTGCAGGAAATCAATTTGCTCTTGATAATTATGTAAATTTTACCTTTCTTTTTTAGCTTACCATTAAGCTGGAAAATAAAACAAAACAAAAATCTGATCCTGGTAATTATTCCTTGCTTTTGTAAATTGCTGAAATTATAGGAAAGATTTTTGAGCCATTTTTTCCTTTTCTCAAGAGTTTTTCTGCTTTTTCATGATATGGGGCAGCGCCTCACCATATGAGTTTGTTTCAAATCATGGGTTGGAGGTGTATGTACCAAATGCCATTAGAAGGCCTGTGTCCCCTGCATTGCTTTGACAGGGAAGGGAGTGGGTAGTCGATATAGGGTGGGTGGGCGGGTGGAAATACTATATGATGATTTCTGGAACCCTTTGTTTCCCTGACTACCACTCTTCAAAGATTGTGATTTGAGGGTTTGCTATTTCCTTTGCTTTATTGCTAAGAATGCACTTTTGCTATTTTTACTGGGGCAGGGTAATTTTATTAAATTTGGAGAAAAGCAATTCATTATTAGCTCTCCTCTGGCATCTCATCCTGGAAGTCTCTTAGTACAGAGGTTCTCAACCTGTGGGTTGCGACCCACAGGAACTGTATTAAAGGTCTGGGGCATTGGGAAGGTTGAAAACCACTGTCTTAGCATATTTTCTTCAAGTTTTAAAATAATACATGGATAAAAATGTATACATTCTATTCCCTGAAACAAAGTATCTCCAGTGGGACTCCCCTGCTTACTGCAAACCTGTTACTGATACTGCTGTCCCACACAACAGCTGCTTCTCAGCCCTTGTTTCTTTCCACCAGAAATCAAATGTTCATAGAGCACTATTTTCTGTTCTTTTCTTGTATGTTAATCTCTTTCTGGGGTTTATCCCTGAGAGAATAACAAATATTTGTCTGCAATTTGTTCAGCTTCTTCAAGAACATTTTTCCTGCTCTAACAAGGACTATCACAGAAAATTAGTAAGGCTGATAAAAGTTAGATAGTATAGCAAAATGATAAGAGAAACATAGGAATTCAAACTAATTTTTACAAGGACATTAGAGTTTTGTATGCAAAACAGTAAAGTTAAAGCTAGTCTTGCAGTTCTAGTTCTTAAGACCCAAAGTATAATGTAAATGTTTTATGAAGACATTTAATACACTTTATGTACATTCTCTGGGCAGATATCCATAAAATATTTCATGGTAGTAAGTTATTCCAAACTCCATTCTATTGTTCTTCCAATAATTTTGTTTTTGGTTCGATACTTTCTGCTTTGATTACATGACATGAAAAGGTCTTTTGATGGGCAGTTTCATAGCCATTTTAAGTAGTTTTATTTGGTTGTTATAGCATCTAAGCCCAGGACTTTTTATCATTTCTGAATTATACTCCTCTATCCATATGTGTGTGTGTGTTTGGGTATAATGTTTACATTTTTATACACACATATTAATAACTTTCCTCCTAATCCTTTGTGAGCATGCACTTCCCCCTGTAAGATGACCATGACATTCAAGTGTAAGAATATAATAGAATGGGGTAAGAGACAATTTGTTTGCATCCTGGAGGTTGTCTGTGCCAACAGATGAACAATGGCAGGAACATAAGACAGTCTAATATTTACATTTAGTCATTAAGTTTCAATTCTTATGTGACAATGTGTTAGCTAATATTAATTTGTTAAAAACATCAGTGGTGATTAATATAAAAAGTCACAGTTTGTGGTAAGCAGTTTATGAGACGGTGATCTCTCCAGACTATGGAAATTTTTAACCTGATATTAGGAAACACGTTAGAAATGAAAATTTACTCTTTTGACTTCGAATTTGGAGTTTAGGTCTCTTGTTTTGGTCACTGATTTTTAGATCTGAGGAAAGGAGTAAAATTAGAATTACTCTGATTTCAAGCCAGATGAATCCTGGTAAAGGATGGAAAGATCAAATATTAGTATGATTTGACATCTGTGAGATGAAGTGT
>CAUYRH010085900.1:0-59744 GCA_963574655.1 Perodicticus potto
ACAAAGTAATGAGAAAGTCTCTTGAATGTTATCGCAATCAGGTTGATGAAAATATCTCTGATTGTATCTGAAGCCCGTACACTGTACCCCATGACTGAATTATTGTACACAGATATGATTCAATAAAAAAAAAAAAAAGATTTTGGAATTGATTATTAACTCCACGAGCTAAACAGAATCCACCCTTCCCAGGATACAGATGCCCAAGAATCATGGTTTTAGAGCTGGAAGCATCTATCATTTTCAGTTTTTGGAAGTCCTCAGTTTGTTCCAGCCCATGGCATTTACAAGGCTCTGACTATGCATTTGCCCAGGGCCGAGGACACATGCTCTCTGAGGCTGCCATAGCAATGGGCTGATATCCCCCACCCCCACCCCGCTCCTGGATTAACGTGGTTTAAAGCAGCAGGGATCAACACTGGCCAGACAGCTGGAAGGGAGCATCTGAACTATATGAACATCCAGATCTGCCTTAAACAGGGTTTTATTCCTTTTAACACAGTATTACAACCCCACAGAGCCCATCTCCTTGATTCAGAGGGAACCTCACCACCGTGCTCCCCAGGGATCGGTAGTATCCAAGGTTCTTACTCCAGTGACAAATTCCTTCATTCAAGAGAGTGTCCCTGAGGGAGCACCTCGATGCTAAAGCCTCAGATTTCTCTATCTGTAGGAGTATACACACAACTTCACCCATTCATCTCCCTCTTCTCTCTCACTTTCTAAGATAATTCCTGCCACACATGCTTTTACACCAAACATTTCATTTTCTGGCTCACCTACAAGCCAGAACTCCCTGGATAGACCAGCAGTTCTTTGCATACTGGTACCAGCTCAAGGCATACTAGGTATGTAAAGAATACTGGTTGTTTAACATACGCTGTCTAACATGTCTCAAATAACTCCCCGGGTGGTGGCGCGTGTTCCAGAGGACTCACCTCAGGTCCTGCCCCTCCAGAGCTACTATTTGTGATGCTCTGGGTTTTGGTTACTCTGCTAAACCTCAGCCACCACGTCTAGCAACACAAATGGGCCTTGCCAGCCCAGGGACATTTCTAGTGAATTCTTTCATAAATATTTTATACCAGTAGTTAGCATTTATAAGGTGGACAATCAGACCTAAATTTGCTTTTTTTAAGTCAGATTTTCAATTTTTCTTTCAGTAGAGGCTGCTTGTACTTTTTTGTGAAATTTGTCTATCTCTAATTTATGTGCATCAAAAAATAATTCCCAGATCTCTAATGCATTCTCCAAAAGGAATAAAACCTGAAGTGAGTTACATCATGCAAGTATTTCAACATTAATGGTAATATATCTCATTTGGTTCTGTTGATATGTTTCTAATGTTAATGCTGCTGAATCTAGAAAATCTTCACAAGTTAGGTCTCATGTTTGGATTTATGCTATTACCTGAGAGGAAAATTAAAAAAAAAATGGGCATGGGTTGGGTAAATGGTGGCCAAAACATTGAGAACAAAGATCAATTTCCCCAACTACTCTCATCTCTGGACTGTTACTGTACCTTCCCCACTCCTGTTTCGAGATTAGGAAGGCTATGAATTTCTCAGGCCCAAATCCAGTTGGCTTGACGCTAAGAGCCAGAGTCAGGTAATAAGCTTAGTTCCCTAGCAACCTGCACACACATGTTCCCATAAAATGGGTTACCAACCACTGATGAATCCTAAGTGAAGGCCACATGGACTCAACAAGGGAGTTAATTTGTACCTCCTGACACACTGAGGGGACCAACTGAGAGAATTCACTTTGCCTGTGATGTGATCATTCCTGGCATTCTCCCTAGAAGGTCATGGTAAAAACAAAATGCTCAAGTGAGGATGCTTGAGATCAAAGTAGATGCTTTAACTTCCTATTGCCTCTGCCAAAAAAAAAAAAAATTCCCATAACAGGAAGCAGAGGGTCTGTTTTTCCCTCTATTGCTTTCCCAACACAACTCACATTGCCTAAAATACCACCCATGAAGAATTATTCCAGGGTACCCTGGGCAACACACATAAGTAGTCCAATCCTGGCATTACAAATAAACCAGTCGCCATGTTATTTACACCTTGGTCTTTCCCAACACAACTCACATTGCCTAAAATACCACCCATAAAGAGCTATTCCAGGGTACCCTGGGCAACACACATATGTAGTCCAGTCCCGGCATTACAAATCAACCAGTCGCCATGTCATTTACACCTTGGTCTCTTGGGAGTTTGATTTGCATTCAGTTTTCAGGAGCCTAATCTACTCTGGGCATTTGGACAAAATAAAGCATCTGGAAGTCAACTAACTGGATGTGAATCTAGGCTCTGCCATATCTAGCTGTGTCACCTCTCTTTGGAATAAGTCCTACCTCAATGGGGTTGATTTGAAGATCAGGTCACTTAATACACATAGAGTGCTTGAAAGTGAACCTGGAATAGAATGAGTGCATGCAAGTTTTTGCCATTATTGCCATTGGAGCCAAGGATGACCCTGAAATAGAAAGCCAAGGCTAGCCTCCCTCTCTGCAGGCTACATCAGCAGCCTGCAAAGATAAACCACTAGGGTGTCAGGTTCATCCAAGATGTTCTTCACTGGAACCACGAACCTCTTCTTTCCACAGTGGGGAGCCAGCCCCAATATGTGAGCTCTCCACTCACACACCCATGACAGGCAGGAGACAAAGTGTTTGCCAGGAATTCCCTGGAATCTTGTGGGCAAACAAAGGTATTTGGAGAATCTATGTTCTGGTGATCCCTGTTTAAGTTCTGGGTCAGGCAGTCGGAAGGAAGAGCTACCTAACTCCTAGGAATCCACAGGCAAATGTGTGACCTTCACATTAGCCAGTTATAGCTCTAAATTTATAAATAGTTTAAGAAACAAAAACTAGTATAAACAAAGCACTTATCTCCTAGCTGGGCATAACTTCTGCAAATGGGATCCCTACTGCCTACGCCCTTGTGAGAGACCAGACAGGCTAAGGGGTTGGGCCATAGAGGTACTTGATGACAATGCGGGCTCAGGCTGGGATGGGCAATACACAGAGGGTGCCAAAAAATATATGCACATTTTTTATATTAAAATTATAATACTCACTATATACCGATAATGTTTGTTATCTTGTATCTCTTATAATTGCAGAAGTCAAACGTGACTCGAGTATTACGATTTTAATACCGTTTTTTCCTCTCTTAAAATGAGCGTTCATTGTTTCGGCTCCCTCTGTATATTTTCTCTTTATGAAACAAGTATGCCCAGGGGTCAGTTTTACCAACAATGGTTTCTCAATTCTGTTTCACGAACAGTTGGGCCAACTGGCCAGAATAGGTCATCATTATAGGCAAAATAAAAAAAAAAAAAAAACATGGCAAAGCTCTCAGGCCAGCTTGGGCGTCCATCTATATAAAGGATATTGAAACCGTTAAGTGGATAAGCAAGTCGCTAGAGTTTACTGTGCTCATCATGTGCTGGAAACTGTTGTGGCTTTAACGAGATGCTGACTATTGGTAGGCAGCCTAACGAAGGAGCATTAGTCACGGGGAGAATGAGTTCAGAATCCTGATGTAGTATGACAGTCTCGTGAACTGAAAAACCTTCATCAGGTAGAAGATTTAGCTTTGAAGAGGACACTAAACAGAAGCACTGTTCGTTGATTTTATCACGGTCTTTTTCTTACTCATGCTTTGGCAACAAATAAATCTGTAGCGGTCCAATGTACAGTTGTCAATGCGTTTCGTTTTGGCAGATTTTAGAATCAGAATCTGGAGGGATCTTACAGACTATGTAGTCTGAACTCTGTGTCTCCCCACATTTCTTATTATGACTGAGGAAATCAATGCCCAGAGAACTATCTCAGGGCAAACATCACGAGCGGCAGAAGCCTGGGCTAGAAGCAGAGTTTGACCCATGGTGCTGTCTTTATGGTATCTTGTGTTCCCTGCAAATCAATACGGCACACACGAACACAAATAGCCAAATGGGCTTTACCCACTGCCTGGCGAGATCTTCAAAGTCAGAGCATTAGGGGCCAGCAGGGTTATCTAAAGTATCCGAGACCACTGGAACTAGTCCAGGTTGTATGAGGAAAGCCTGTCGCTTCAGCTGAGTCATCTCAACAGGCAAGGCACCAGCTTCTCTGCAAAACACCCCACGTGACTTTCCCTATAGAAAACATCAGACCACTATCAAAATTCAGCATGAGTCTAAAGATACACGCATAATAAAAGTTAAATCCTGAAATCCAATAGATGACAGGTGTTGGGGTGACATGGCAGGTCTGACGTCAACCAAGAGGAAACCGGCTTTGTTTGGGAGAGGGTTAGATAACTTGGACCTCTAGTGTTAGATTTCAAGATGAAACTTTTTATTTAAATTGGATCATTATGTACCTATTGAACCGTGGGCAAATCACACCTTAGGAGTTTATAGATCACTTAGGTAACTGACAGCAATCTAAGCTCTCGTTTCTAATCAGTTCAGGGCTACACAATCGATATTCTCTAGAGCGCTAAATGGAATACTTTTGCTTCCTTCACAAGCAGGCCAGCCTTTCCAGATTCAGAGGGGAAATCAAACAGGCATGCCAATTCTTCCTTCAGAAGTTCTTCCCCACTGCCTCTGGGGACCCCTGGGCTCTTGAAACATCCTCCTCACAAGGATCTCTGCTTTTCATTTCTCCCATTAATCCGGGCTACACAGACCGTGTGCTAAGTCCTCATTTCAAGGAATCGTCCTTTACTTGCACAGTAAGTCTCAACTCCTTGCCTAGCATTGTAGGAAGTCCCAGCTGACCTAGAACCTCCTCGTGACATCGTCTTCCTCACAACTCACTAGGCTAAGCCTGCTACTGCAGCAGGCCTGTCATCGCGGTCCCCGAATGAAGGGTCTGCTCCTGCAAATTCCTTCCTCCACCCCACCTCCAGCAACCACCCTGCAGAGCACATTGCTATTCGCCCCAACCCACAGTGGCCCTTCTCTCCCTTTAGAGGGTAAAGGTGGGGACTGCTGTTCGGAATCCAAACTCTGTGTGATCCCAACCAAAACCAACAGCATATGCTTCTCTGAGTCTCCGTTTCTGCATTTGCCCAAAGAACTGACAACTGTATCTATATCCCACGGGACTTACTAAGACTTAGGAATTGGCTCTCAACCACTGTGCATAAGGCCGGCCATATAACAGGAACTTGATGAACAGGGAAGTCTCTCTTTCCTCTTTAGCACATAGCACCTTTATTCTAAGTTACTGTATAATATAAATTGTGTCACATCTATCCTAGTCCTTGCCCCCCTGTCCTCAAAGGCAACTGAAAAAGTTCTGACACACAGCAGATCCCTCGACCCACGGAGTGGCATACCCCAGTCACATTGTCACAGGCCTCTGTGCCTGTCAGCAGTCGGTCAGAGGCCGACATATCTTACGTATCAGCAGGCACTTCAGCGCACAATCCAAATTATAGACAGCACTATTGCAGAATGAGAAATGAACCTGTTTCCAAAATTCCTTTGCTACCCAAGAATGTGTCTGCTTTACTAATGGAAAGCTCCAGGAAATGATGCCTGGACACATGCATTAGATTGTATGTGAGCTGATTTAAAAAAGATCAAGACTCACTCTAAACTCTCAGTGGAAATGGTAATGGCTTGCCTCCTCCCTCCCTCCAGTCAAATGAAATCCTTTTTTCACATGTCAGCGTCCTTGGAATACTAGCTCAAGAAGCAATTGGAAGTGAGTGGGGCTGCTATGCCGGGGGTGGGGCAGCGTTCAGGTCCTCCTGCCGCGGTGCACACAGCGTCCGGATCCACACGCACACACACTGCGGCAACTGTGGCACCTCGATAAAACCTAATTTGAAAATGAACAGTTTTACAAGAATGAGCAAATAGTTTCGGAGGATGGGTAAATATGCGTAGGGGTGTTAAAGAAACAAAACAAAACCTCGCTAGCCAGACATATAAAGTAAGATCTCAATGTCATCAATAGGTTCTTGGAAACTTCAACTTTAAATGAAATGACGTATCAGGAAACCAGTTTTACCACAGGCTAATTGATATGAACAAGAGTTAAGTTCCCATGGCACAAAAACATCAAGCTTTTAAAAAGTTATTTAGGACACTTCTAATAGCAAAACTGAAATAACACTTCTAATATTAAACTTCAAAGTAAATTTGAGAGCCATGCATTTAAGAATGATTAATAGAAAGAGTCGAGAGCTCTGTTTACCTGCTTATTCAGGGGCCTGGGTGGCTGGAGCCTGTACTGGCAGCTCAGGATGCCTGGTGGGAACCTGTCCTGGCCAGCACGCCACTGGTCCCAGGACACACTGGTACGCAGGCAGTCAGGCTGGGGTTGTTTAGATACTCTGATTGAGCCAATGTGCACAACGAGGGGGGCAACTGGAGCACCTGGAGAAAACCCACGAAGATACGGGAAGAACATGCAGACTCCACACAGATGGAGGCCCTGTCAGGGAATCGATCGTTGGCCCTCATCAATGTCATAGCAAACTGACATTATTCAAGGACCTGCTGTGCATGCATAATGTTGAAGAAACTTAAATCTTGATTTATATTATGCTAGTGTCAAATAGGCTATGAAGAAGTTGTGCTCAAGTCCATGGTACCGAAAGTGAAACATACTTAGGAGGCATTCATTCTGCGGCAGCAGTAAACACCATCCCTGGGCGGCAGGGGGCCCAGGCACCCGGCTCACTCTGCTGGCATCAGCTCCACAGGAAGCCAGGCGCTCATCAGCGCCTACTGTCCCCAACACAACACGGAACTCCTCTATGAGAGGCCTTCAGATACTGTAGCACCCTAGAAAATCACTCAGTTGAAAAATATTTTGTGAAAAGGAAAATAGTGATACTATGTTACCAGGAGAAACAGTTTACCAGAGTATGATACCAATCTTACAAGTACATACTAGGAACAGATACTTAAAAAAAAAAACAAACTGAAAATATACATATCAAAATGTTGGTAACAGTTATTCGAGTTCTTATTTTCTTTTAATAGATGTTCTTTGTGATTTAAAAACTTCAAAACAATTTTTTTTGAAAAGGCTAACGGTTTTTAGAGAAAAAAGCACTGAGTTTTGGGCACTAGATGGAGGGCAGCTTTGGGAAGGCTGTGGTGCAGTGGACTTGCTCCCATGAGGCTTCAAGTTCACGAAAACAGGACACACACCTACCTAGAGTCCCCCCACATCCCTCACGTCACCCCCACAGGAGGATGGCAGGTGCTCAGGAACCAACGGCTGAACGGGACAGTGTGCGGGCCTCACCCCGATCCAGCCGCTTTGGGCACAGTGCTTGAGCCCACAACCTCACCCCACGCCCCTGCCTTTTCTTCTCCCTTCTCTTACACTTTCAGAAAACAGAAACGTTTCCAGAAATGGGCTGCCAGACTCTGCTGCTCTTGCCAGCTTAAGGGGCATTCATTTTTTTTATTCCATCCTAATTTTATTGAATCCAAGCAAAACAGAGCTGTCATCCTCAGACTCCTCATGTGTGGCATTAAAATGGGGACTGCGGAGGGGGGATGTAAGTAAAGGGTCTGAACAGGGGGAAGAGCTGGAGGCAGAAAAACTATGCAATCGACAGGGCCTATTTGATTCCGGTCTGGATCCTATTACAAACAAGTTCTAAGTCCTCCCTGGGCCTCAGCTTTCTCATCTGTAAAAAGGAGCTACCACGAATGATTAGGAAAATATAAATCACAACCACACTGAGGTCCTACCTCCAAACCATCGGAATGACTACTATCAAAAGCCCAGGAAACAAGTGTTGACAAGGTTGGGGAGAAATCATAACACTTGTGCGCTATTAGTGGGAATGTAACACAGGGGAATGTCAGAAGGGAAAATATTATGTCTCCATAATGTTCTCTTAAAAATTAAAACCAGAGCTGCCATATGATCTAGGAATCCTACTTCTAGGTACATAGCCAAAAGAATTGAAAGCAGGATCTTGAAGAGACATTCACATACTGGTGTTCATGGCAGCGTTATGCACAGTAGCTAAAACACGGGAGTCAGAAAGTCCAGCCATGGATGAAAGCATAAACAAAATATGGTCTATACCTACAATGGAATAGTATGCAGCCTTTATAAGGAAAGAAATTCTGACATATGATACAACAGGTATGAACCTTGAGGATATTACGCTAAGTGAAATAAGCCAGTTGCAAAAACAAATCCCTGACCCTACTTCTACGAGGTGCTTTGTGAATCATAGTGACAGGAGAATCATTGTTGCTGGGCCTGTGGGTGGGGCCATGGAATGAGGAGTTACTGTTTAATGGGTACAGAGTTTTAGTTTTACCAGATAGAGTGATGGAGACGTAATATAAATGCATTTAATACTACTGAAGTACATACTTAAAAACTGTTAAGATGGCAAATTTTGTGTTGCATGTTTTTTACCGCAATAAAAAAAAAAATCTGGAAAAAGGGGCGTAACCACACCTACCCCACAGAGACATCATTGACAGGTGTGAGATGACGTACAAATGAAGGCATTTTTAAAAAGCAACTGTCCTATTCAAATCCAAATCTTCCTTACATGTGAAGAGGTTACATGAGGCAGGGCACCCAGATGGCAAGCCAACCACATCCCGCTCTGTCCCCAGGGAAACTCGGCCACCATTATTTCCACCACATGGAATAAATGTGCTTGTGCTTCAAGATCTGGGGAAAGTCCTCCTGGCTCCATGAAGTCTTGTCTGAGCATGAAAACCTGTGATGTCCCTGCTCTGACTGGCCACATCACGCCCAGCCCCCCACGCACACACTATTACTCCACAGTAGAACACGGCCTCCACCCCCCGTAGGGCCACCCAGGGCCCTTCCATGAAAGTCTCTTTATGCCCTGCAAGGATTTGCACACCCCTAGCACTCACTAAAGACGTGTTAACTGGCTGATGAGAAAAAATGGTGTTGGGCTAGGAGGTTCTGCAGGGTAAGGCGATGGAGCTCCCCAGTGTCGCCAACACAGAGCCTGAGCCCTCCGACAGGGATCACCATTTACTGAAATCTGGTACAAACTACCGAGGCTATCTCCACTTGAAGTCTGTTACTGGCAAGCAGGCTGATTTCCAGCTGGCCGCCTGACCCCCAACCCAGCCACTGTGTGGAGCACCCCCGTCTGCTCTCGTGAAGCACCCACCAGACCCTGCCACAAACTCTCCAGATCCTTCAAAGTCGTGCCGCCTGGTCATACTTTGTATTCAATTGCTTTCTCAGTTCTTTTAGATTTAATCTGGCAAAACCATTTCTTTTTTAAAAAATAAAATTGAAAATCTAGCAATGGCCTGCTGTTTTACTTTGTTTTTTACGTTAGTGTTTGCTGTTTTTGGAGTTAACGGTCAACCGAACATTAGAGTTCCTTGAAACTCTACTTTCCCCCTCACTGTCAACAGCCCTTTTCTCAGTGGTTCTCCCAACCGCTAGCACAGATTATTAAAAACGCACTTGGACAACGCCTCCGGTTGCTTTTTAAGGATTTTTCCACGCTTCGTTTTCCCCAGGGCAGTGAGGGAGGTTGGCCAAGGGAGATTCTCTAGGAGTTCACCCTTTGTTTCCTTTGCTGCAGAACCCTCCAGGATTTGGCTTCCCAGGCCTGGCAGGAAATGCCAAAGGGTGGGGGAGGGGAGGACTGTGTGCAGATGAAAATTTTTAAAGAGGAAAAATCATGGGTGAAATTATTCAAAGGCGGTTTTGTGGGATCCTGTTGGAGAGGATGGTTTCAACAGTGGGGGATCACAAATACAAGATGCTTCTCAAGCGAAGTTACTGATGAGAGGGGTTGGGAGGTTATACTGACTTCCACAGACACAAGGAGCACACAATCTAGAAATCCAGGAATTTCTTTCCCGTAACTTCAAACACAAAAGCAAAAACCAAACCTGCCTCTTAGTGGCTGTCCTATCCCTAGCGGTTCAGTGCTTGAACGGGAACCTGGAAGAAGCTGTTCTCGAAGCCACTTTTCCCCTTAACCCCAGACCAAGCCCATAACTTTTACTGTCCAGCAGCCCAGCGGTAGGGCTCCCAGCATTACTTGCCCATCTATCAACCAGCATCTCATCTCTTGCAGACACAGGAATTCCTCACCTTATTTTCTGAATGCTCCTTCTTTCTTTCTCTCTCTCCTTCCTTGCTGTGAAATAATAATTCAGAATTATTTCCTTGGAAGAAGTAGAACACAGAATGAACTGTGAATGACAGTTCTGGTGTTGGAAAAATAATAAAAATGTGGAAATAATGTCTAGGCTTTAGCTGCTATCTCTTAGCCCCTAGCCTCTTCCAAACGCCCTCCATGCTTCCAGGTCCAGGAAGATAGCCTTCCTGACTGTCTTCTGCAGAAGTTATCACTCAAGTGGCTCCATGGGCAGAGCTGCCACGTGGTAAAGTATCACCTCTTATATGTTTCCCCACCAGACAGCAATCTCCGTGAGTTCCAGGTTGGTGTGTGTGTGGCTCTGTAACCCCAGAATCTAGCATGGTGTTTGGTGCACAGTAGATGCACAATAATATTTGCACCATAACTTTTTTTTTTTTGCAGTTTTTGGCTGGGGCTGAGTTTGAACCGCCACCTCCGGTACATGGGGCCAGCGCCGTCTTCCTTTGAGGCACAGGCACTGCCCCCAATTTTTCTTTTGCACCATAACTTTTTTAAAACAAAAGCACCAACTGTAATGAGAAAAATATGTTTTCTCATGAGTAGTGTCACTTAAACACTACTGACAATAACTTAACGTCATCCATTTAAAAGTCACCCGGCACTTTTAAATGCAAAACTTTTAGTTTCTCACCCATATCAACAGATTTAATTCTTTATACCCGTGCCAGTTTCTTATAAAGTAAGAATCATGTTCAGGGCTTTTCGGTTGTAAGAGGGATGACCTGGGATGAATGAGGCTATTCCATCTCGGCTATAATCAGAAGTCCCTTGTCTCGTTTTCTGGACTTACGTCTTGACAGAGAATTAAACAGAATTTGGAGAACACTGACTTGGCTCAGGCAACGTTAGCATCCCAAAGAGCACATAGCATGGTGGGAGCTCTAGTCAAACATAATGGTTTGGATTTGACTGAAGTTAACGTTACCACTTAATTTAATTGGCCTGTCTGCCTTTTCTCACTCGGCACAGGAAAGAAAGATGGGACCATTTCACTTGCTTTTGGTCTGTCCAGATCCCACAAAGAATACCCAGAACACCCAAGCTGAGAGCAGATACGCTCAGCACGGAAAAGCCCAAATGACTCTTCAGCTGCAACTTGGTCTTCCAGGGGGCTGCAGTGACCACATCTAATTATGCCATCGTGACTTTGGGCACAAAAACCAAGGGACGTGGCTCCAACTTTCCTTCCTGTGCCCAGTGAGAGTCTGTAGGACGCCAGGGGGTTTTGCAGATCACCACCACTGGCTGCCATTTAAGACAGGGCTCCCTCCGTGCACATGCTTCAGAGCCCTGCCAGGCAACCTGTGTGTCGAGCACGGCCCGAAGTTGTGAGCAATCTCTCAGGAAGTGCTCAGAAGAATGTTTCCAACAGGGCAGAAAATAAAGGCTCATCTGAAAAGAATTAAGCCTGACTTAACATTATTGCTGCTCCGTGTGTCGTAATTAAGCAAGAATGAAAGAAATCTTAATAGGATTGCAATCAGGTCTTTGTATTCCTCAATCATGTAGTAGAGTCTTACCTGAAACCAGGTTTAGGGTGGCTCAGAAGAACCACCCTTTCTTTTTAGGAAAAGTAAAACTCAAGCAAGACCAATTTCTATGGCTACTAAACCCAGCTCCCATTTCTACCCAAATCCTGTCTAAATCCTCCTTACCTTTCAAATCATGGCTTGAGCCCCTTTCCTGCATGAGCCCTGAACTCAGCACTGCTTGCTGTTGCCTGTGCTTGTGGAAGTCAGTATAACCTCCCAACCCCTCATGCAGTAAATTTCTCCACTCATGGAGCATCTTCTTTTTTGCTGATAATTCCACACCCCGCACCTACCTCAATAAGGTGAATAAGAGCTGCTCTTTAAAACCACTGGCTGTCATAGGAAAAATTACATTTTTTTAAAAAAAAGTTAAGTTGGGGGTCTGTTTACAAGATGACTCTTCATAAGATTCCTTTCATAAATAAGTTAAGATCCTTCAGTGAGGTTGAACTATGATTCACTTAAGAAGAATTAGATGAACATACATCTGGTGTATAAAGCCAAGTATTCTACTAAATAGTGTTGGTGCAAAGTTGCTCCTGTAAGCATGCCTACCAAGTTCCTTCTCTCCCCACCCTTACTCCCACCCCAGCAGTCCATACCCGAACATCCACATCAGTTGGGTCACTGTTCTGCCTCTAAGGAAACACACAGTGTCATTCAACAGCTTCTTATACTCCCAAAGCTGCCACACAATGAGGAACCTCGGCCTCGCCATCCTACAACACAGAGAGGCGAGCACTGGTGACACTGAAGATGCCCATCCCCACCCCCCTCACTCACCAAGCTGACCTTCAACTCTAGGTCCCAAGATCCACCACGTCCAGGACTCCACAGGATCCTCGCAACTAGCCTGGGCCCCTCCTATGATGCTGGCCCTCCTGGCAACATGTCCAAAGACGGAAGCCACCTCTGACAGTGAGAGAGACAGGCACCTTCTGGGGGGAGGGGATAGGAGAGGTTCCCCACAGCAGAGATAGTGACAGTGTGACAGTGCTGGGTCAGACACAAGATAGCAACAATGTGGTATCAGAAAAGGCCTCACTTGCCTGGGAGTCTCAGAGGGTGGATGAGAGGCCAGGTCAGACTCTGCCAATATGAAGTTTTTGTGGACACAATTATTTTAACTTCTCTGAAACCCAGTTTTTACACTGGTGCAAAAAAAAAAAAAAGAGAGAGAGAGAGGAGAGAGAAAGTAGGAAACGTAGCTTTGAGAAAATCTTTCAAGCCTCTGATTTTGACATTGAGCATCTAGCAGGTGTGGGTGCTGTGACAGGCCCCATGGAAGATAAAAGCATGTGGGACACAACCCATCTCTCGTTAATCCAGCATTAAACTGCAGCGGAGGAAAGAAAGTTGACCCAGTCACTGACCCTGCATCACGCTGGACTCTGCATGTATACGCATGCAGGCTAAACACACCAATGTTAGGCATTACACATGACGAAAATGCACACAGCTAATAAATCTCACACTTCCTCAGAAAAAAGGGATAGATCATTAAATAGGGCTCCCTGAGGGACATTTCATAGACAAAGAACCGTAAGCGCTGCTCCAGGACAGCAGAGTGATTTCCAGGTTTTCAGAAGACATTTCCGATTCTCCTGAGAAATCAAAGGGGTAAGAAAAATACTCATTCAGGTCAGTGTGGAACAGGCATGGGGGCTGTGAGAGAGATGGGGAGCCTGGGATCAAATAAGTTGAGAAAAAGTAGATTAAACAAAGGTAATGTTTTTTTTCCACTGAAGGTCTCCTCAAGGACTCCAGTAAACAAATATGTGTTGAGACTCTCTAAGAGAGGTCAAGACTGCAGTGACCCCAACCAAGGGCCAGGGAGTCCGTTTTTACTTACAGCTTCTCAGTATTCTGGGAAATGCCCTTTGAAAAGGCATTCTCAGTGTACTGCAGAGACTGTCAACTCCCTAAGGTCAGGGCTGGGTCTGGTTCACTCTAGCACCTGGTATGGCACATAGGAAAGATTCAGTGAAATAAAATAAAATAGAAACTTGCTGCCGTCGAGATGAGTTATCACTGACTTCTGAATGAAAATACGGGCCCTCATAATGAACACAGAGCGGTGAGGTTATGCCGGGGGCAAGAAATCACCTCTCTGTAACTTCACCACCATCTGGGCTCCAGATAGGAATAGGCAGGGGTGCCAGGTGAGGTTGTCTTTCCTTCTCAAGAAACCAAACGCTACAAATCCATAATGATCCTCAAAGACTAATTCCCCTTCCCCAAAAGGATAGTAAAAGCTTCACGAAGAATGTTGGCATTTCTTTTCTTTACTAACAAGAAGGAACAAATCCATTATAACACCCATAGGCCAGGCTCTTACGGTGTATAGATTTTCTTTGTTTTTTTACTGCCACCTTCTGGTTCTTCTAGGCACTTACATGCTAAATTAAAAATGCCACCTCATATTTGCATTTCACTATGAAAGTTTAAGCATTTGGTCACATCCTCATAGGATATTACACGGGTTAGAAGAGATTAGAGCAGCCTTTACTCTTTTTCATTTGACCTGGAGGTAACATAGAATTTATTAGTAAGTGACTTGATGAGTGCTAGAAAGTTAGGAGTCTACAAGGGCTAACCAAACCTGTTGGTTTTTCCAGTGAGCAAACACTAGGTTTTAACCATTTGGCTTTGTCCAGCTATATTTGCAAAGAGTCCTTTCTACTGTTGTCTCATCCCTTCACAAGCACAACCTTGAGTGAAAAATTCCATGACCTTAAAGATGAGGCTGTTCAAATACACCTGATCTTTAAGGGCAAAATCCATTCCACTTTACAAAGTCTTTGAGAAAACAATGTAGAGGGTCTAAAATTGATATTTTATCGGAGAGTCAAGATACTATAATGCTCTCCACAAGGTTACCCCCAAGATGGTTCTTCCTAAACATACCTTGGTCTGGAAGCAGCAATAGAGTTGGGTTAGGTACGGGTGTTTCCGTGCCAGAGCCAAAATCCTCTTCTCTGTCATCGTGCAGTCCACATCGTCATCTTGAAGGATGACATCCTTCTTCAAGACTTTCACAGCATATACTTCATCTTTGCCCTTGAGTTCCGCCAACATGACCTGCAAACAAAATCACCCCCATCAATCTGTGCACGCATAAAATCAAAAGAAACATAAGATTAATACCAAATACTTTAAAAACCAATTTTTCTTTAATTTTAAATACTATACCAGCATTTTAAAATGTTTAGAAAAGCTACCCCGTCTAATATATCTACTATAATTCATTTGTTTTTAATCTCTGGCACAGTGCCCAGGCATAGAAAAGAAGTTTAATGCACATCTATCTAATGATTAGTCATATGTTCATGTATTCTTGTCACAGCTACAATGTAGTACAGAAAATATGGTAATTATTTTTAACTGAACATTACTTTGTATTTCTCTACATGTTCTCTATCATTACGATGGTTGCTTATACTCAGTTCAAAGACATATACTGAAATGTAGTTAACCACTTCCCTCAAATTAGACACCTAAGTTATATATAAGGATTAAGTACCATAAGTAAGTAGCACTGAGTATTTTGTACGTAAAATGTTTCTATTCCTTTTGGATTACATCTTTACCATAGAAATCCTCAGAAGTGGATTAAAGGTTAAACATCTTGCACATTTCCTAAGTTATTTTCAAAAAGGAAGTGTGACACAATATGCCACTAGCAACACACAAGTGTTTTCCTTTCATGGCAATTTACCAACATGAGATGCTTTCCATTGAAGTTTCTTTTTTTTTTTTAAACTCATTTAATAGGTATGAAATGTTACCCCAATGCTGTTTCAACTTGCAATGAAACTTTTTTTTTTCACCCAGGCTGAAGGGCAGTGCCATTTTATCTCACTGCAGCCTCCAGCTCCTGGGGGCTCAAGCGCTCCTCCCGCCTCAGCTTCCTAAGTAGCTGCAATTACTGTTGCCAGCCACTGTGCTGGACTCTGAAACTTACATATTTGTTTTCCAACTATTTCTTTTTATGTAAATTATTTGTGTAACAATAGCACAGTTATCTGCTGTTATTTGTGTAATAATAGCAACAGTTATCTGCTGTTACATTGATTTCTTGCAAATTTGTGCACATACGATAAATATACCAGTCCTTTATTTTCTGCAAAGATTTCACCAAGCCAGTTTTATAATTTTTTTTTTTTCTATTGAAAAGAATCATTTATCTTTAGTTGAATCTGTCCTTGTTTGCCTTCTGGTTTCTTCTATAGCTTTAAAGTTGGAAACACGATTCCTCTTCCAGAGAGCTAATTAACAGTTTCTATTTTCTTAAAGTGTTCCTATATTTGACAGTTTTGCACTCATTCACCCACAAATGTCACAAGCCTTTCTCTTTTAAAATAACTCCTTAGTGCTTCAGTGTAAGCTGTCAAAGCTAAAAAGCAACCCCTCAGAACCTTGCAGAGGGAGTTGGTGACCAGAACCTACAGACTCTTGGCTGCCTGCGTGTCATACAGACTTTAAAACTGGCTCAAGCTTTGGATGTGGTTTTTCCTAAGAAACAACCTCCACACTCCAGAGCCAAAGTTCCTATCCCGCCTGAACTATATGGAAAACTGGAATCTGAGTCTGCTCATTTCCCTTGAATCTCGTTCAAAATTAAATCAAATCCTGTTCACATCCCACGGTCATGCCCAGCCAGAGGACTGGGGTCTAATTTAGCCGGTCTCTAAGGAATGTGATTGCTTCAGTTTTTACCATTTAAGTAAACGCCAGTTACCCTCCTGCAGGAGTGATCCCAAGATGAGATAGGGGCAGGTGAGTAGGGCTGAGAACCAGCTGGATGGCCCACAGGCCCCTGCTTTCAAGAGTGCAGCACACACAAGGGCCATGTGACCCAAGGCAGCTGCCTGGTCCCCAGGTGGAGCCTTTCTGCTCCAGGAGGTCTCAGAAAGGTGACAGCTAGGCACAGCTTTGAGAAGAGCCATGGAGAATCAGGGATTTGGGGTGAAAAACTAACCAGCTTCCTGTGCTCTCTGACCCTTTCTTCTTTCTAAAATGAACAGGGATTGTTTTTTCCACCTCACCCAGTCATCAGGATGGTGTCTGATCACCATCAAGGCTTTACTGAGCACACTTGGAGCCATCACCCCCACTATCCTGTCTGTCTCGGAGGGGAGCAGGTATGGAGAATGGCCCTAAGGGCAGAGGACAGGATCCAAGCCGTGATTACTCCCATTCTCTTGCCACATGTGGAAGATAAACAGTATATTCACTGTCAGAAAAATTGTTAGATAACATTTAACTTCCAGAGTTCAAGATTTGCTTTGAACCCAAAGTTCACTGAGGGCAGAGATTCCAGAGTTCATTTTTCCCAAGTCTTCATAATAAAATAGAAAAGAATTTCAGATGCGTCTCTGAAGGAGGGAAGAAATGCATTGACACTGTCATTGAAGATGGAATGTGAGCATGTTTACATACACGTTCAACTTTTTTTTTTTTTTTTTAAGAGACAGAGTCTTATTTTGTCACCCTTGGTAGAGTGCAGTGGCATCACAGCTCACAGCAACCTCCAGCTCTTGGGCTTAGGCCATTCTCTTGCCTCAGCTTCCTAAGTAGCTGGGACTATAGACACCCACCACAACGCCCGGCTATTTTTGTTGTTGTTGTTGCAGTTTGGCTGGAGCCAGGTTTGAACCCGCCACCCTTGGTATATGGGGCTGGCACCCTACTCACTGAGTCATAGGCGCCACCCTGCTTCCAACTTTTTGAAGTGCTTTTCCATCTACATGTCATTTGATTCCTATTCCCATTTAACAAATAGGGGGGAAAAACCAACTTAATTCTAAAGAGGTTCAATAACTAAAGTCCCATAACTGGTTGACAGTTGAGCTGGGAGTCCTATCTGCTTGGTTCTCAGGCCATTTCTACTCAATGAGGAAGGAAAACATAACCCAGATGAAAGACTCTTCCTTTAATCTTGGATCAACCTGTCCAGGCATTGCCAAGGGACTGAGAAAACTAACAGTTCCTCCCCCGTGCACCACAGACCTTGCCAAAGCTGCCTTTGCCCAACACCTTGATGAAGTTGAACTCATCCAGGCCCAGGCGCTTGGCCTGACCTTGCCGGACTTCCCCATTCTCGCCAGGGCTTGCCAGCTGCCCATCAGCAGATGATGCTGCCCGGTGTTCCTCCCCTCGGTTGTCGAATGACAAGGCCTTCCGGATGTTGTTTTCAAGTTCTTTTATTTCTAGGGCCAAGGGCAACAAGATACCACGTTAGTGTACACCCCAAGAGCCTTTCCCATCTCAGGACTCAATCCTCAGAATCTCAATCTCCTGTCTGATTCTTCATGGCAACAGACCCAGGGTGGCAGCCTGGCCTGTTCCTTTCTTTGTTCAACACGTGCTCATCAGTCCCTAACGTACAGCAGGGGTCGCTGTGCAAAGAGGAAGAGGACATAGTCACTTCCCTCTCCTTATAAGCTCCCACAGATAGCCCTGGACCTGGCCACCTCTCTGCCACCCCCTTTGCCTGGCAGCATCCTCCATTCTTCTGAGTGCAGCCCAGGGAGCTGGGCCTTCCCTGGAACTCTGCAGAGGCAAGGAGGCAGCAAGGGCCCTCCAAGCGTCCTTTGGAGATTAGAACACCTAGTGAGATAACAGCGATCACTAGTGATATAATTATGTCAACAACTGAGACCAGGAGCCTTCTCACCTTGTAAAAGGTCTTTACCTGGCCTTGTTGCTGGGTTTCTTCTAAATGCTCATCTTACACAAGATTATCTAACAAAGTGAGCAATGGGCTGATCGTTAACCAAAGAATTGCTTCCCAGAGTGACATGACAGCAGACTTATCTCTGACAGGGAGGGAATTCCTCAGTACCATTTCACAACAGTGAGACAGCCTTGTGCCCGCCTCCAGAGCATGTGACCTGGGTTACCTGGGGGTGATAACGCTGGGTGATCCTCTGCCCTTTTCTATTTGAAAGAGCTTTATGGTTAGCTATTCATTCGCCAAGATACACATTTCTGTGTAGAAGTGGGCATCTTGAACGTAATCCAATTTTAAAAGATTCTCATGAATTACTGGGATTGCAGAAAGGGAACATAGACTCTTAACCCTTGGGAATTAGTATCGGGAGTGAGTAACCATATGCCACTTGACAGAAAGAGATCTTCAGCTTCTTCTCACAAAGACAGAAACCCCTGGGGGCTCTCTCAGGAATTTGAGGATCTTTCTTAGATCTAGAGTTTGGCTGCTCTGAGATGCGCTGGGGCGGGAGATGGGTGGCAGATTCTGGGTGTATGGATATTCCCCATACCAGTTCATCAGGTACCTACCACTCTTAACTAAGGTCATTTCCAATCTCATCATAGAGCTAAACATCGAGGCAGAACATAGGTATATGGGACACTAAACCTGGAAGAACATGTATGTTCTTGCAATGGAAGGAAGACAAATGATGTCCTCTATACTGTGATAATGCCAAGTCTTGCTAAGAGGGCTTTCTCAACCATTTGTGCACATCACCACTGGGAAATACCAGTGCCTGTTGGCCAGGCTGAGCAGGGGCTCTGTGAGGCACTCTGTTCTGCCATGGTCAGACAGCACACAGGGCAGAAAGAAGCTAGGCCTAGACACCAGGGTCTCCTCACTCTCACTTGGGGTCTCTGGACCACAAGGCCCTGCCTCTTTGAGGCTCTCAAAGCAGGTGTCAGCATCAAAAAGGGAAAGAAGAAAGTGCCCATACTGGACCAGCATAATATCTTCAAGTTTGCAGGCCCCGGAATGCTGCCAGGTTACTTATGAAAAGGTCAAATCTCTTTTGGAATGAGGTAGAGTATAAAGACACTGAAAATTAATTGGAGAGG
This sequence comes from Perodicticus potto, assembly GCA_963574655.1. Classification (NCBI taxonomy): domain Eukaryota; kingdom Metazoa; phylum Chordata; class Mammalia; order Primates; family Lorisidae; genus Perodicticus; species Perodicticus potto. The sequence goes on from CAUYRH010085900.1 coordinate 19,532, forward strand.
GACTGAGACCAATTATTTTGTAGCCTCAGAACTAACAGATGGTCCCTGAAGTTGCTTTATTTACTGCTGGATAAGAAGGGCTGGGTCATATTGGTGATTTCTAGGGAGGGATTGACAGCAGGAATTCTGATAATGGCTCCCAATGCCAGGAGGGTACAGTCTCACCCTTGCCATTGACTTAGCTCATGACATTGAAACAAATCTTCTCAACTCTCACACCTTCCACTTCCCACCCTATTGGGGCAGTAATTGAGTGCCAACACAGAGTGGGTGTCATGGTTTAGTGTGGGTAATGAATACAAAAGGGGCAATAGGAAATCGAGGCACAATTCTTATGCTATTGTGATTGTTCCTGTCCCGCACAGGTACACAGCCCTTCCCAGTGACGTCTGGTACTGGACACCAGAGCAAAATATTTTAAATGCAAGCCCTCCTCAGCCTCACATTCTTAGAAGCCTGCAGAATTATTACTATGCATATCACATCTGCAGAAATTATCACTACTTTAAGCATCTTCCAACAGAAGGAGATACCCTGAGCTGAGCTGTGGAGAGTGTCAGGTCGAGAGCTGGCTTCCTTCCCCCTTCTCTCAATCTTTTTTCCAGTTTCATCTTTCTAGCCCCACTCACCCAAATGCCAGACTAGGGGATGGTCAGGGAGAATGTTTTCCTAACTCAACCTGATCTCAAGTTCTGGGTATGATAAGGGGGTTGCTAAACTCAGCTCAAGTGAGCAGGCTGACAGGTCTAGGGCCAGGTACTGAGCAGAGAGCTAAGGAAAGAAGGTGGACCCCTCTTGCTGCCTTATACCTGGAAGCTAGAAAATAGACCAAGGAAAACAACAAATCATAGCATCACATACTCTCTAACCCTGGCCTGGAAGGAATTTTAAGGCAGGCATGGCCATTTAGTGCCCAGCCCCCAAGAAAGTATTGTAGAATGAATAATTATTAAACCAACAGGGAAAGGGTGTCTGAAGACCTTCCAAGGCGTCTAGCTATTTCCACTAATAAGGTCTTTCCTGGGTGAGGAGGCTAAGTGCCTTGGTCTTTCCAGTGACAGAGCTCAGAGGTAAGGAAGCAAATCTGAGGGTCTCACCCTGGTCACAAGGGGAGGTAGGTGCTGACTTGGATCGGTCTTCCTCAGACGGCGAGTTTCCAGACGCAGGCTGCGGGGATTCAGCACCAGCCATGAGCTAGAAAGGAGAGAAGGAAGCGAGCCATCAGAAGAAAGGTTCCAGATACTGCGAGGGGAGTTCTAGGAGTCCCTGGTGCACAGCGGCACCTGCTGGATTGATCCTGTGAAAGCACAGACTCAAGGTTTCAGTGGCCAATTAAAGAGAAGACACAAGTCAAATCTATCAAGTATAGAACATAAATGTCGTAACACAGTAATCAAGTAAATGAGGTGAAAGCTATATTAATTAGCTTGATGTAAGCACTCCAAATTGTATAAAAAAATCAATACATCGTACCCCACACATGCATAAATGTATTCATGATCTATGTGTATATGACTTAATAGAAGGAAAAAAAAGACAAAAACTTCACTTGTTCAATGGTTATTCTATCCAAATACAACTGACCTTTCAAAGCAAAGCTCAACCCCACCTCTTCCATAAAGCCTCCCTCTGCCTACCCAACAATGCAAGTCATCTTATCACAGCAATATGACATTTGTCTCTAACACTTGTTGGGTACTTATTGCCTTATTCAGTTTCACGTAGTTAATATCTTTAGATGTATGTTGGGGGCAGGTTTCTCCTCAGCAGTAAGTTCTCTCAAGGTAGGACCACCCAGCACTTTTATCGCCCCTAGTGACTTGCATAATAGATGCTCAATAAATATGTCCAGATGAATTGATCATTGTTAGCACATTTTAGTAGAACACCCTCAAGGAAGTTTGTTTCTTGGCAAAGATGCTGGCATATTCACTTAAGTTGCCATTAAAGTCAGTGGTTTGGACTAAGTCACACCACAAACATGTCTAGAACCTTTCTTTCTTTGTCCACCCACTGTGGGCATATGTCCTTTTCTGGGCTACTTGCAAGGGGCAACACGACGGGAACTGAAGCTTCTGCAAGCTGTGTGGTTTCTGGTCACAGGCTCTTCTCCCCCATCCTGTTATACTAACTTGAGCTGTGACTTAGCTTTTTCCAGGTTTTACATCAGAAGCATCACAGCAATAAAAATATCAGGACCATAGTCCTTGAGCCTTTGCCCCTTCCTGAATTTCTCTAAGTTGGCTTTTTCCTACCACGTTCCCCCAAATCCAGGGCAGGCAGGTAATGTGCCACTACCGACATTTTAGCCCGTGGAGAGAGAGGGCAGGGATTGAGTTTCCTTTTAAATGTTTCATGACAGAGATCCTATCTTTACTTTTAGCCAGGAAAAAAATAAAAAAGACCCATGTCTCCTGAAAATGACTCTGTAGTGCTCACAGTGCATCTAACATTGTCATCCGTATGTCTGCACGACCCGGGTCTTTAGTGGGGGCCCTGGCGTTCTCGGGTATCGGCAGTCTGCTAGCAATTCTGACACCCTCGGTCAACCACTGAAGTCCTGTTTCCACCAACGGGATTTACAGAACTGAGAAGAACCACCAAAATTGCAAAATCTCACAGTTACCCAGGGAGAAGAGGGTTTCTCTGAAACCCTTCTTGGTCACAGAGAGGGAGGAGAAGTTTCAGAAAATGAAAACAACCCAGCCCTGCCCATGTAAGAGAAAAGGCTCTTCGGAGGGGCACCGAGGAAGAGACGGGCAGGTTCTAAACTGAGCACATAACTAGGAACTTCAGGGTGCTTTAGACGGAATTTCAGGGCAAAATTTCGGAGCCTGTAGAGGCATCTAGAGCCGACTTGTTTGTTTAGCAAAGAGCCCGAGGATGTGTGAGAGTGGGCAAGGAGGGCTGCGCCCCGCCGCATTCTTTCACCAGGGTCTCTTGCCCAGTTAACATGTTTCTGGTTTTCTCATAACTTACTTTTCAAAGACTTCTTCTTAAATTTTCTAGGCTAGGATCCAACACTAAAGACAAAGCTGTAAACCAAGTGCTCCAGATGCCTTTAGCTCCGTTTAGGTCTGCGGGCCCTCACTTGCCAAAACAGCATTTTAGCAAATGGATCCCTTCCTACTGATACTCAGACCGTCACACAGATCCGGCCCCAAAGGAAGGCCCAGATGTTTCATGTCACGGAACATTAACAATATTCCTCGGGCAGTTCAGCACTGGTACTGTCGCAAATCTCCTTGGCTTTCCCCCTAGAGAAGAATGCAGTTCCAACTCTTCCTCCATTGATCTTCGTTAGGATAACACCAGGGGCAAAGTGCAGCCCCTGACCTTGCTTTCACGCCAGTTCTGGGGGCAAATGAGTCTTTCTGTTTGTTTGTTTGCTCTCTGGTCTAGAGTTAACCTTTTTCCAGAAGACATTCCAAAGTCCTCATCTCAAAGCTTATGTCTCTCTGGCAAACATAACCCCGTGGCTTGCTTTGTTTTCACCCCACTTCTGGAGCGGAAGGAGACTTGAATACTACCTGCCCGGCCTCGTTTCCTTTTTTTTTTCCTCTTTAAGCACATGCTCTTTTGAGTAAAACACCTTAAACCCAAGAATCTTCAAACCTCACTTCAGAGCTCTCTCGGGAAGCCAGAGCAGAGAGGCCCGTGCAGAAAGGGCTCCAGAAACACCAGCAAACAGCCAGTTACCTTTTTCCTCCTCTGGCCGCTGTTTGTGATCTTGTCTGGCGTGACGCCCAGGTCGGCCAGCACTTTGGCGATCCCTCTGGCGTCCACGCCACAGTTGGGAGCCACGTTGGTCTCACATCGTCGGTGAACGTTCATCTTGCAGACTGCAGGAGACATGGAGAAGAGATGGACAGATGTTCACGGCCCCCAATTACCTTTCCTTCTGATTGTACGAGATGCTCGTGAAGTGTCACGTGTTCATTTGAGATTAAATTTGGGAAATGCAAAAAAAGAAAATAAAAATCACCCATCATCCCATCACACAGAACCACCTCGTGGAGATAACCACTGTGTCTAGTTACCTCCTTCCGGCCATTCTTTCTACACATAAATATTTATTTATCTGTAAATAAATAAATACCACATTTATACTTCCTTCCAGAGAGAACAAAGACTCTACTAGAACTTCACTCCTTTCTCTGAAACAAAGTTAATTTGAATTCTGGACCCCAGGGGGTTGTATAGGCTTGTACATACAGTCTGCTCCATCATTCTGCTAAAATGTTGGACTATTCCTGAGCGAGAAATGCCTGCAGTTGGACTTCTAAAGCTCCTTTCAGTTTGCAAGTCTGAATTCAGTGAATGCTTCTGTTTTTCCCACATGACTTAGTTGCCTCTGACAGGGGCATCAAGGCTAAAAACAAACTGCGGATTTCCAATCAGCATGTAAAGAGCTTAGAAGTCAGCTCCATTTTAACAAGTAAAAAACTGAACAAATTATAAACCAACAACTCTTCTTAGCTATACCTATGGAGCAAGGTCCCAGGGCAAACTGCTGCCCCCAAATTGGACAGCCAGCCAGGCGAACAGAGCATCAAAATTTACTGAAGCAGAAACCTCTGCAGGAACAGCGCCAGGGTGGCAAACTGGAACTGGAACTGGTGCAGTGCTGGGGGCTTGGTGCAGACAAGCCAGGATCAAAAACTCTAGGCGGACCCAGTCATGAAGCTCCTCCGGTCCCCTGTGTCCCAGCCTTTTGTGAGTTCTACCCCCAGGAGTTCAACCAGATTCTTACCGTAAATCTGAGAAAAATCCGCTCCTGGCTTCAGCTGAAGGAAGGGGAAAAAGAGCCCTTTTTGAAACAGACCAGAGAATTCTCCCCTTCTTAATAAGATTTTCCCTTAGGAGAAGCTATTTCACTAGAACTTAACCTACTGGGGTTTTATCAGATCCATCTTCAAGTCCACCCCAGCTACTCTGCCCCTGCCAAGGGAAGATGGAGAAGCACTGTTGAAGTTCACAGTGCAGAGCTCTGCGAACGACCTCCTCACAGGGCTGCGGAATGCTTTCCCTCCCTGCACACCCTACCACCACCCTACTAGCGGCCTATTTATTACAGGTCCTTTTATCTAGTCTGTCATACCTAACTAGCCAGGAAAAATTGCAAGGCGTACTGAAAGGCAAAAAGCACAGATTGAAGAGACAGTGCAAGTCTCGGAAACTAGACTCGGGTATGGTAGTCATTCTGGAATCAGACTGGGAATTTTAAAAACTATAATTCACACGCTAAGATATTAGCACGAGCATATTAAGGGCACAGTGGCAATATAAACCGAGAAAGGAAATTATAAAGACAAACTCAAGAAGAAATTCTAGAGATAAAAAACACAGAAATGAAGAATGGTTTTGATGGGCTTATTAGTAGACTGGACATGGCTGAGGAAACAGTCTCTGGGTTTGTGGGTATGGCAACAGAAACCTCAAAAATGAAAAAAAAAAAATAAAAAGAACAAAGACTAAGGATGTGAGAATCCCCAAAATATCCGGTAATGGTGGGATAACTATTCAAGATGTAACATATGCATAATGAGAATACCATAAGGAGAAGAGGGAAAGAAAGGAACACAAAAAATATTATCATTATGACTAGGAGTTTCCTCAAATTAACTTCCAACACAAACCACAGATCTGGGAAGCTCAAAGAACACTGGGCAGAATAAATGCCAAAAAACCAAACCAAAACAAAGCAAAACAGCAACTATACATGGGCATATCATTTTCTAACTACAAAATCAAAGATTAAAAAAATTCCAAAAGAAGTCAGAGGAACAGATTATCTTACCTGTAGAAGAGAAAAAAATAAGAATTATATCTAACTTCTTGGAATCTATGCTAGTCAGAAAAGAGTACAATGAAGTACTTAAAATGCTGAGATTAAAAACCCACCAACCTGGGATTCTCCCTACAAAAATAGCATTCAAAAATGAAGAAAAAATACAGACTTTCTTAGTCACACAAAAATTGAGGGAATTTATGGGTACTTGAACTGCCTCGAAAGAAATGTTAGAAGACATTCTCCAGAGAAAAGACAAATGATATAGCTCATAAATCTGGATCGAGATATAAGGAAGATCAGGTGAAGGAACAAGGTAAAATTAAAACCTTTAATTTTTTCATTCTTAATTGATCAAACAGATTACTAGCTGCTCAAAATAAAAACAATGTATCTGCTTATGCATGATAATAGTTTATATAAGCTAGATATGTTTATGTGTAAGTAAAAAATAACAACAATGAGATAAGGACCAGGAAGGTGGAGTTATGTTATTTTGTTATTATGAGGTACTTGTATGACCATGAAGCAGTGTAGTATTATTTCCAAGTGCACTTGTATTACTTGTGAATGTACATTGCAAACTTTAGAGCAACTACTAAAATAAAATCATAACTGATATGTCAAGAAAGGAGAGAAAATGAAATCATAAAATGCTCAATTAAAAACACAAAAATCAGAAAAAGAATATAAGACAAAGTAGGATAAACATGGCAGATATTAATCCAACTGTATCAATAACCACTTCAAATGTCAATGGTCTAAATATACCAGTTAAGAGAGATTGTCAGAGTAGATTATAAAAACAAGACCCAATCATAAGTTGTTGACATGAAACTTACTTTAAATACAACAAACTCATACAGATTGAAAGTTAAAGACATAGAGAAAGATACACCATGCTAACATTAATCAAAAGAAAGCAGGAGTAGCTATAGTAATTTCACACAAAGCAGACTTCAGAGCAAGGTCAGTTATCAGGGATAGAGAAATGTTACATAATGAGAAAGAAGTCAATTCTCTAAGAAAACTTATCCCTAACATGTAAGTATCTAACAACAATGCATCAAAATAAATGAGGCAGAAATGCAGAACTGGAAGGACAAATAGATGGCTTCACTAGTATAGTTGGAGATTTCAAACCTCTTCTATATGTAATGAGCAGAAAAATCAGTAAGGACATTGTTGAACTTAAAGCACCATCAATCAACTGGATATAATAGACATTTGTCAGCAGCTTCATTCAGTAATGGCAAAATATGTATACTTCAAGCTACTTGGAACATTCATCAAGAGAGACCACATTCTAGGCTATAAAACACCTTAACACCCTTAACAGAAACCATACAATGTGTGCTCTCGGGTCACAGGAAATTAAGTTAGGAATCAGTAAGAGAAAGATAGCTGAAAAATGTCAAACTATCTGGAAATTAAACAATACACTGCTAAATAACATATAGGTCAAAAAAGAACTAGCAAGAGAAATTTTAAAATATTTTGAATTAAAAAAAACAAGAAAAAATATTTTGAATTGATTGAAACTTTCAATATATCTTATCAAAATTAGTCGGATACACTAAAGGCAGTACTTAGAGGGAAATTTATAGCATTGAATGCATACATTAGAAGTGAAGAAGAAAAACATCAATTGTCTAAGCTTCCATCTTAGGAAACTAGAAAAAGAACAGCAAATTAAATACATAGCAAGAAAAATAAGTAATAAAAATTAGAGCAGAAATGAAGCTGAAAACAGAAAAATCAACAACCAAAAGCTGATTCTTTGTAAATATCAGTAAAAATCAGCAAGCCTCTAATAAAGCTAAGGGGAGGGGGAGAGAGAAAAGAAAAATTCTAAACTCTATGCCATAAATGTGATAACTTACATGAAAAGTACTCATTGATTGAAAGACAATCTATCAAAACTCATGCAAGAAGAAACAGACAATATAAATAGGCCTATATCTAGTAAATAAAGTGAATTCAATACTTGATAACCTCCAAAACATAAAACACTCAGCCCGACAGGTTAATTCTAACCAATAATTAAGGAATAAGTTATAGTAATTCTCTATAATCTCTTCCAGAACATAGAAACAGAGGCAATACGTCCTAACTCATTTTATGAGGCCAACATTACCCTAATAGCTAAACAAAACTAAGACAGTACAAGAAAACTACTGACCAATTGCTCTCATAAATATAGATGCAAAAATCCTCAACAACTTATTAGCAAATTTAGTCCAATAATGTACAAAAAGAATTATGTATCAAAGCCAAGTGGGATTTATTCCAAGCATTCCAAGTTTGTTCAACAACATATAAAAATCAATTGATATAATCAATCATAACAGACTAAAGTAGAAAAATCACATAAGACTATCAATAGATGCAGAAATAGCATTTGACAAAACCCAACATCCATTTAAGATAAAATATTTCAGCAACCAAGAAACAGAAGAACATGTCTACAACTTAGTAAAGAACACCTAAAAAATCCTACAGCTCAACTGTAAAACTCTTAAAAATGATCAAGGAATACAGCAGTGTCTCATGATACAAAATCAATACTTACAAATCAGTAGCTTTTATACATGCCAACAATAGTCAAGCTGAAAATATAGTCAAGGACTCTATTCCTTTTCAGTAGTGCCAAGAAGATGAAATGTCTGGAAATTTACCTAACAAAGGACATGAAAGATCTTGATGAAGAGAATTATGAAACTCTGAGAAAAGAAATAGCTGAAGATGTTAACAAATCGAAAAACATACCATGCTCATGGTTGGGATGAATCAACATTGTTAAAATGTCTATACTACTCAAAGCAATCTACAGATTCAATGCAATTCCTATGAAAGCACCATCCTCATACTTTAAAGAGCTTGAAAAAATAGTGCTTTGTTTTATATGAAATCAGAAAAAACTTTGAATAGCCAATGCATTACTCAGAAATAGAAACAAATCACGTTACCAGATTTCAGGCTATACTATAAATCTATAGTGATCAAAACAGTATGGTACTGGCACAAAAACACAGAGGTAGATTTATGGAACAGAATAAAGAACCAAGAGATAAACCCAGCTACTTATCATCATTTGATCTTTGATAAGCCTATCAAAAACATTCAGTGGGTGAAAGACACCCCATTTAACAAATGGTGCTGGGTGAATTGGCTGGCGACCTGTAGATGACCTGAAACTGGACCCCCACCTTTCACCATTAACAAAAATTGATTCTCACTGGATAAAAAGATTTAAACTTAACACATGAAACTATAAAAATACTAGAAGAAAGTACAGGGAAAGCACTTAAAGAAATTGTCCTGGGAGAATATTTTATGAAGAGGACCCCCTAGGCAATTGAAGCATCACCAAAAATACATTAATGAGATCTGATCAAACTAAATAGCTTCTGCACAGCCAAGAACACAGTAAGTAGAGCAAACAGACGACCTTCAGAATGGGAGAAGATTTTTGCAGGTTATGCATCTGACAAAGGTCTGATAACTAGAATCCACAGAGAACTCAAACTAATCAATAAGAAAAGAAAGAATAACCCCATTTCTATGTGGGCAAGAGACTTGAACAGAAACTTCTCTAAAGAAGACAGGTGCAATGACCTACAAACACATGAAAAAATGCTCATCATCTTTAATCACCAGAGAAATGCAAATCAAAGCCACTTTGAGATATCATCTAACTCCAGTAAGATTAGCCCACATCACAAAATCCTAAAACTACAGATGTTGACGTGGATGAGGAGAAAAGGGAACACTTCCACACTGCTGGTGGGAATGCAAACTAATACAACCTTTTTGTAAAGAAGGCTGGAGACTACTCAGGGAACTAAAAGTAGGCCTACCATTCAATCCTGCAATTCCTCTACTAGGTATATACCCAGATGATCAAAAATGATTTTACAACAAAGTCATTTGCACCATAATGTTTATTGCAGCCCAAGTCATAATTACCAAGACATGGAAACAGCCCAAGTGCCCATCGACCCATGAATGAATTAACAAATTGTGGTAAATGTACACCATGAAAAGCTATGCAGCCATAAAAAAGATGGAGACTTCACATCTTTTATGTTTACCTAGATGGAGCTAGAACATATTCTACTTAGTAAAGTATCTCAAGAATGTTAAAAAGAAAGTACCAAATGTACTCAATACTACTATGAAATCAATATAGAATCACCTACACATTCGTATGAATGGTGAAACATAATTACAGTCCAGAAAGCAGGAGGGAAGAGGAGAGAGAGGGTAGGGGAGGGGTGAAGCCGGGAGGAGGGAGGGTATTTGTGGGAACCTCACCTAATGTGCATAATGCAATGGTACATTTCAAAACCATTAAGAGTATAATTGTCTTACCACAACAAATAAGTGAGGTGATAAATGTGTTAAGCATTTCACATTGTATATCAAATCAGTACACTGAACCCCATAAATGCATCAATGTACACAGTTATGATTTAATTTAAAAAAGAAAATAAATTATATATACTGGAGAATAAAAAAAAATCCTACAGTTAACATCATACTTAATGTTAAGAAACAAGAAGTTTTCCTGCTGAGATCAGAAATATGACAAGGATGTCCTTTCTTACTGCTTCTTTTCAAGATTATAGTGGAAGTTCTAACTAATATAGTAAGATAAGAAAAGGAAATTAAAGGTATGCTGATTAGAGAGGAGGAAGTAAATCTATCTTTATTTGTAGACCACACTATTATCTATTTAGAAAAACTAAAAGAATAGACAAAAACTCCTGGAACCAATAAGGGATTATAGCAGGGTTGTAGAATACAAAGCTAATATACCAAAGTTAGTTGTTTTCCTATATAACAGCAGTGAACAAGTATAAATTAAAATTAAAAACATAGTAATGTTTACATCAGCACCCTCCAAAACGAGATACTTAGGTATAAGTCTAACAAAAATATATAAGATCTATATGAAGAAAACTATAAAACCTTGAAGAAATCAAGGAAAAACTGAATAGAGAACTAGTCCATGGTCATGAAGACCCAAAGTTGTCAAGATGTCAGTTCTTCCAAACTTGACTTATAAATTCAATACAATCTTAATCACAATGCCAGCAAGTTCCTTTTGGGTATGGACAAACTGATAGTAAAATTTATATGAAGAGGCGGAAGACCTACACTAGTCAAGACAATATTGAAAGAGAACAAAGTCAGAAGATTGAAGCTACTTAATTTAAAGACTTACCATAAAGCTACAGTAATCAAGATAATGTGGATTTGGCAAAAGAACAGACAAATAGATCAATGGAACAGAATAATGATCTCAGAAATAGGCCCATGTAAAGATATTCAATTAATCTTTGACAAAAAAGAAAAAGCAATACAATGGAGAAAAGATAGGCTTTTCAACAAATAGTGCTAGAACTGTGCATAGACATAGACCTTACACCCCTCAGAAAAATTAACCTCAAATCGATTGCAGACTTACATGTAAAATGCAAAACTATGGAAATCATAGGACATAACGTTAAGAGAAATAAGCGAGCTTAGACATGGAGATGACTTTTTAGATGCAACACCATGATGCATGGATATAATCCACAAAAGAAATAACTGATAAGCTAAACCCCATTAAAATAAAAAAAACTTTTGCTATACCAAAAAATCTTATCAATAGGCTGAGAAGGCAGTAACAGGCTGGGAGAAAATATTTGCAAAAGATCTGTGTGATAAAGGACTGTGACCCAAAATGAAGAACTCTTAGAACTCAACAGTAATAATGAGCAGCCCAATTAAAATGAGCACAAGACCTGAGTATACAGCTCACCAAAAAGATATTCAAATGGAAAATAACCATATAAGAAGATTCTCTACGTCATATTCCATTAGGGAATTGTAAATTAAAACAATAAGATAAAATTATGTGCTTATTAAAATGTCAGTACTTTGGATTTTGGACATCATCAAATGCTGGTGAGGATATGGAGCAACAGGAACTTTTCATTCATTGCCAGCGAAAAAGCAAAAGGGTACAGCCATTTTGGCATAGGGTTTGGCAGTTTCTTATAAAACTCAATATGCTCTTACCATATGATCCAGCAACTGCACTACTCATATTTGCCCAAATTAATTGAAAACTTGTGTCTACATAAAAACTTTCACACAGATGTTTATATAGCAGTTGTACGTATAATTGCTTAAACTTGGAAGCAAGCAAGGTGCCTTTTGGTAGGTGAATGGATAAACTGTGATATATCCAAAATGGATTATTCTGCTTTAAAAAGAAATGAGCTATCAAATGATGAAAAGACATGGGGGAACATTAAATGCCTATTACTCAGTGAAAGAGGCCAATCTGAAAAGGCGACATACTGTATGATTCCAACTATATGATACTTGGGAAAGGCAAAACTATGTAAATAGAAACAGAATCTGGAGTTAGCAGAGAAGCAGGGATGAATAGGTAGAATGTGGAAGATTTTTATGTTAGTAGAATTCTTCTATGTGACACAATAATGGTGGATTCATGTCATTATATATTTGTTCAAACTTATGGTATATACACCAGGAGTGAACCTTAATGTAAACTATATACTTTGATAATAATGTGCTAAGTTTGTTGATTGTTTTACATTCATTGTTAACCATCTGGTGCAGGATGTTGATGGCAAAGGAGGCCATGCAGGTATCAGGGCAAGGATGTATGGGAAATCTCAGTACCTTCTGCTCAATTTTGCTGTTAACCTAAACGTTTTTTCAAAGTCTATTAAAACAGGGCGGTACCCACAGCCCAGTGGTTAGGGCACTAGCCACATACATTGAGGATGGCGGGTTTGAACCCAGCCCGGGCCAGCTAAACAATGACAACTGCAACAAAAAAATAGCCAGGCATTGTGGCAGGCACCTGTAGTCCCAGTACTCGGGAGGCTGAGGCAAGAGAATGGCTTAAGCCCAGGAGTTAGAGGTTGCTGTGAGCTGTGTGATGCCACAGCACTCTACCAAGGACGACATAGTGAGACGCCGTCTCAATTAAAAAAAAAAAGAAAAAAATCTTTATTAAAACAATTAAAAAAAAAAAAAAAGCCTGTCTCTGGAATGAAACCAGGCAAGATGGGGCAGACTCTGCATAATCTGGTCATTGGCCTGAAGAGCAGGACAGCACTGACCCCCCACAGCCGGGCCTGGAGAGTTCCGCTGGGCATGCTGAAGGGAAGGTGGCTTTCTCAGGCAGCAGAAGCAAACAGGAAAGCGCCACCACAGCCAGGACATGGCACTGTCTCCACTAATGGAGTTACAGCTAATGACCGCTTGAAAATCCTCTGGCTGATGGTAATATACTACAGGCAACAGCACTCAGCGGAGAATTCTCTGTCTAACCCCCTTCAGCAACAGCTGCCCATGAGACTCATTCACCTTACCTGCTCTACCCACTAGCCCCATGATGGCCCTTCTCTGCCTCTTTGTGAGGTAACAGAAAGGGCAAAAAAAAAGAAGTCAAATTAAGAGAGATTTTGCCCGCAAGGACAGACTGGTCTGCATAACTTAAACGCCAGCGCCCTCTGGTGTTGAAATGCTAGACTTGCCTGTCTTGACAAAACAACTTGGGCTAGCAGGTCAGCAAAGTAGAAAAAGTTTCTGAGGGCTTCACTTTTTAAAAACTCTGCTGTTTCCCTGGGAGAGCTACACATCCATCTTAATATGTAAGGGGAAAAAAATCTCAATCACACACCAGGTAAAATGGATAACATGAGATAATGACTCTGAAAGTGCTTTCAAAAGTCAGGGGCACATGGCAGGCTAAGGGAGGCAGCCACAATGGTCACACCAGAGGTCAGGGGTGTTTCCCAGAAGACTGCAGACCAGCAAGGAAAAGCAGGTGTGCCAACTAGAACCAAAAGAAATCTGAGGCATATTTACATTAATGTGGCCAAAAAACACCCAAGGACCCCTACTCCTTCACTACTGAGAACAGCAAGGTGAAGGCCAGTAGTCCTGGGCTGCCAACCCACTCACAGCCCTGGCCACCCTCAAGGCCTCTCTTTCCAGGGTGCTTTTTACTGTTCCTTTTTCCTGGTGTCACCTGGATGAAGCTGTGTTAAGAAACACAGAACCTTTGCCAGTAGCTCTTACCAAAGAACAATCACTACTACACCCAGCTAATCACCACATACCTGCTGAGCTGCTATGTGCTGGGTGGCTCAGCAGTAGCAGCACCGTTCTCTTAGGACAGATGGGGTGGGGCTTCACCTTGTATTACAACCTCTACTGTCATTTAGAGAGACTTTGCTTGTTTCCACCCTCTATATAGTTCAGATTAAAGCTAGGATTGTAACAAGGGTAAGTCAGGCTACAGGGAATTCTTCCAAAGCAAGCCAACAACCTGAGAACAATGATGAAGGCATGCCTGAGGAGATGCATATGTGCCATAGGAATTTCTTTATGTTAGGGTAATTTGGCCCTGCAGGGTGAGCCAGGGCAATGGGCTGATTGCATAACAGGTCATGCCCTGCTGAGAGACAGAGAGCAAACAATTGTAAATAGGAAACTGCATGCTTGTGTAATAGAAGTAGGCAGAGGCGGGGGCATAGAGACTGACTGTAGAGTCTCAGAAGAGGATAAGGATGTCAGTGTGTGGCTCGTTGTGGTCCTGCTGAGCCAGTATCACTAGAAAGATTTGGGAGTCCTGAGCACACTGGAACCATTGCTCAGGGTTTTCCAAGAACTACAACTGGCCAGTTGCCTGCTGCTCAGCAGTCCTCAGACAAGAGCTGAGAGTGAATTTCCAGCGCAGCTTCCATGTATGTGGAGGGCAGGGGGCATTCGTCACGGTCCCTAGGCATTGCCACATGCCACCTCAAAGGATCAACAAGAGCAATCCTGTGACATTTGCTCCCTGCTCTCCTTTCTAGGTCTTTCTTCTACCTCAAGGTGCAGCTCAAACCCCATCTCCTGGTAAGAGCCTTTCCTGACTACACAGCCTTGCTGTCTTTAGTTTTTGTTTTTGTGTGTTTATTTGTTTTGGAAACAGTGTCTTGCTCTGTAGCCCTAACTAGCTGATGAGACTTCAGTGGCTTTATCAAAGCTCATGGCAACCTCAAACTTCTGGGTTCAAGTGATCCTCCTGCCTCAGCCTCCCAAGTAGCTGAGGCTATAAGAACCCACCACAATGCCCAGCTAATTTTTTTTTTTTTAATTTTTAGTAGAGATAGGGTCTTGCTCTATGGTCAGCCTGGTCTCAAAGTCCTGAGCTCAAGCAATCCTCCCATCTTAGCCTTCCAGAGTGCTAGGCTTACAGGTGTGTGTAATCCAATGACAAAAAGTCAAGAGCTCAAAGATACTGTTGAACTTCTGGGAATCTTTCTTCTATAACTATTTACACATACACGAGGATGTTTGTGGTAGCATAAATTAAAATAGTGACAACACAGAAACAAATATCCATCAAGAGGGCAGTACTTGAATAATCCATAGAACAACCATAATGTGGACTTTTAGGCAGTCATTAAGAAGACTAAAATAGATTTATATGTACTGCCTTAGAAATACAAGACATATTGTCAGAAAATTGTAGAACAATGCGTACAGGATTAAATATCTATTGAGTGCCAATGTGCAGGCTCTGTTCTCGGGGGTGGAGCAACAGCAGAGAACAGACAAATCTCTGTACCTGTGGAGCTTATATTCTATCCTAATGGAGAGAAATAGAAATATATAAGTATTTTAGAGTGTTAGAAGGTAGTAAGTGCTATGATTAAAAAGAGCAGTGGAAGTGATTGGAAGTAAGAGATGAGAGCTTCATTTTCTGAAAGAGTTGTCAGGGAAGACCCCCACAGGCAAGATAATCACATTTGTGGGGTTGGGATGGGGCTACTGGAGTAGTAGGCAGCCCCTAAGGTGGTTCATAGTACTCACATCTTGATGCAATTTCCTCCCATTGAGTGTGGGCTAGACCCAATGTTTGACATTCTCATAAGCACAGAATGTCAAAAGCAATGAGATATCATTTTTGAAATTAAATTATAGAAGACTGGTTTGTGTCTTGGGCATCCTCTCTCACTTGTTTGCTCTGAAGGAAGCCAGCTGACATATTGTGAGTTGTCCTATGGAGAGGCCCACATGACAAAGAACTGTTGTCTCTGGTCAATAGTCATGTGAGCAAGCTTGGAAATGGATCCTCTTCCAATCCAGCTTTCAGTTGAGACCACAGCCCAACTATCAGCTTGCCTACATCCTCATGAGACTGTGAGTCAGACGCATTCAGCTAAGTTGCATCCATATTTCTGACCCACCACAAACTCTGAGAAAATAAATATTAGCTGTTTTGTATTAGTAAGTTTTAGAATTGTCTGATACACAATAGACACTAATGCAGTGTGAATACAAGTGTCCCCGCAGCAAATGTGTATAAAAAAGCTTGAAAGGACCCATTGCAAAATTTTGGTAGCAGTTAAATCTAAGGGTGGAAAGAAAAGTGGAAAGACTTTTTTTTATAGATCTAACTTGAGTCTTGCTTGAATCTTTTACAGTGAGAACAGTGAGGATATATTTATGTATTGGGCTCTTTACAATTCTAAAAATAAAAAGAAGGTATGACAAGGGACCTTGTTTTTAAAAATAAAAGGACATTTTCAGAACTTCTGAAAATTAAAACTTATTTGTTATGTTTTTAGTATTTTACAACTATCCAAAATACCTTTTATAAGAAGGAAAGAAGGGAGGGATCAAAGGAGGCAGACGTGCCTTCATGTTTATGGCTCTGCACAGCTACCACGAGGTACGTGGCTAAAGTCACTCTGTTCTTATTATTTTCATTCCTGTCCTCAGAAGGCAACAGGGCTACTGAGGTTAAAAGCAAGGGGCACCAAGCCAGGGTGACCTGCCTGTGATCCCTGAGCCAGACAGTAAGTAAACCAGGACAGCTCCCTCAACTCCTAGCCTGTGACCACCAACCCCAGGCCCTCCCCGCTCATTACTTCCTGGAGAGCTGATGATGCCCTTGCCCCTTAGTACATCCAGAACAATCTTGGATCAGAGTGCTGTTCAGATAGATCTCAGAGAGGCAGGAGCTGGGAAAGTGATTCACTAGGAATGTCCAGGCCACGCCTTCCCACAGGGCACCTTCCTCCCTGGGCTTTGGCCCCTGTCCAGGTGGACAGGCAGGTGCAGATGGTCCACACTAGACAAAGAGAGAAGAAAACAGGGATCCTACAGGTGCCAGCAGGGCCAACTGCAATCGCCGGGAGCAGATCTGGTTTTCCTGTGACATTCTCCCTGGGTGTCTGATGACTTCAGTGTGAGTGTGGGGAGCAGTGGGTGAGAATCCTTGATCTCCTTCAGAAAAGGAAATGGCAATCATAAGGCATTGGGCATCTTTTCTTTCCAGGAATAACTGACTCCATGTGTCAGAAGAAAAATAAAACACAGGTGGAAAAGGGCCCGAGAGAGGCTCAGCCTGCCCATGATCATGAGGCTGGAGACGGTAACACCATTAAAGTGGAGAATGCAAAGAATCCAAATGCTCCAGAGATTAAACAATGCTAACATCCGAACCTTGGAAGCTAACCTCTGCGCTGTTTAACACTGTGCTCAGACAGATCCATGAGTGAGTCTGGAGAAAGACTCACACAGCAGATATGTGAATCATAAAACAAAAGAAAGAAAAGATATATTTTGCCCATTTGCTTAGTTCCAGTGTTTTCCTGTCCTTGGTTAAGGAGCTTAGCTACCTAATAATTTTGAGAGCATCCTCCAAGGCTCCAGCCCTCGGGCAGGGGAAGGACAGCCCCGAGGACACGGGCAGCCCCACGCCCTGTGTCCCACTCTCACCAGTTCTCCATTTCTTTATCAGCAAAACAGAAGTAATCACATTGCCTTTACCTGCTGATAGACACACCACACTTGAACCTGTGTGGCTTGGGCAATTTTAGGCTGTGAGTGATGAGGACAATCTCATGGATCCCTTCTTGTAGACCTGAATTCTTGAGAAACATGTTCTGCTGAAAAATATCAGAATCCATTCCCACTCCTTCAGCAATAAGGCTGAAGCCATAAACCAGCAGGACAAATGGCTGATCCCCAAACAGGACCAGGTGACTAGGACTCCAGCCCGGGTCTAGTAAAGGTGAAAACCCAGCTGAGCCTTCCTAAGCAGGAGGGGGAGACAGGCACCACTCTGAGCCAGACACAGTCCCCGCTACCTGGATTTCACATCCAGCTCCACTGGGTCTTGCTGAGAGACCCATGCAGGTCAGGTCTTTATTCGTCTTAGTAATCACAGCCACAGAAGCAGGCTTAGACCTCAGCATAAGCAGCCCCTCCGGCCCATGCCAGCACCTTTTGGCCACGACCCCTCTGTGGGGATTTCTGACACACAGCAACACTGAGAAAATATCAGTTGTTTTATACCAATGAGTTTTGGGATAATCTATAGTGTAGCAAAAGACACTAAATACAGCATGTGTATAAATATCCATGCAGCAAATGTACATAAAAAGGCCCAAAAGGAGCCAGAGCAAAATTTTAGACAGGCACTCTCAAACTTTTTAAACAGGGGGCCAATTCACTGTTCCTCAGACCGCTGGAGGGCCGGACTATAGTTAAAAAAAAAAAAACTATGAACAAATTCCTATGCACACTGTACATATCTTATTTTGAAGTAAAAATCAAAATGGGAACAAATACAATTCACACTGCCGCATGTGGCCCACGGGCCGTAGTTTGAGGACCCCTGTTTAGGGTAAGGAGTCTGCAAGGCCAAAAAGATTTAGGGGGAAACAAAGATTTCTATAGAAACAGGAGATTTTTTTTTAGGGCAACCTACTCTGTATGAGACTATAGTGTTGGATAAATGTCACTGCATGTTTGTCCAAACCCATGGAACCTACAATGCCGAGAGTGACCCTACAGGCTTCGGGTGGTAAAGACAGGTGATGCACCTGCAGCAGATGAGCCACTCTGGTGGGTGCTGGTGGCGGGGACGCTGTGTGTGTGGGAGGTGGGATACAGCAACTCTATATTCCATGACATTTTGCTGCTGTGAACTGAACCCAAAACTGCCCTAAAAATTTAAGTTTCTTAATTAAAAAACATAGGAACGCCACAAAAAGTTAGTAGCAAGAGGAAAACATCCAAGTCACAACAAAAGAGGAACAGAAGAGGGGGGGTCCGGGCACTTTTTCTGGGGACCCTGAATTCTGAACAGTCTTCGTCTTCCAGCCTCTGACTGGCTTGACTCCCCTCCAGGTTCCTGCTGTGAACAGACATCCTTGCTCCTTGCTCTTCATTCTCCCCCTTCTTTCTTTGAACCCTGGAGAGAACATTTCCTGCCCACTGTGGGCTGAATACATTGTCCCTGGGCCCTGCCTTCTTCCAGGTACCCACAGCCCTACCAGCAACATCTCGGCTGCTTTCTTAAAAGATCAATATTTATGAGATGATGGTATCTTCAGATTCCCTAGATAGATCAACCATTAAGAATTTACTAAAAACCAGACGTCGCCTCATCAGAGTCCCATCCGGAGCAGGCTCTGCTTCCCAGTAACTACAATCATCTTTCCAAAAATGCATCACTCCTCTGCTAAAAACATTCACAATTCCTTCGTCTTCTATTGTTTTCATCTCTCTTAAACAATTTCAGCCAGGCCATTTGGTTCAGGGTCACATGCTAGAAAGAATACCCTGAAGCCTGATTGGCTTCCCTCTCGCCTCCATAAGGTGGGAGGCTCACACAGCCACTGGGCTGGGCGTGTCAACAGCACATCCTCAAGGCTCAGGATGTCTTCCCCTCCGCCACAGCAATTTCCAACCTTTGCCACTTTCCTTGTGCCTTCCCCACCCCACTTCTCCTTCAACTTCAAAAAGGACCTCCTATTTCAGAAACAAAGGGAAATTGCCTTACAACAACCCCAACGGATTCAAAACTTAAGGGGATCAATTTTGCCCACTGCTCTCCCCTGGACTGCTATACCCTTGACACCAGAAACCCATCTGCACACCCAGGCCTGGGCTCCAGGTTCTCCGTCCATGGCACGGGGGTGATATTTATCTTTCTCCCCAAATCCTGGCCCCCTCCTCTTCCCTGCTGTGTCCACAGTCCCTCCCCCTCCTGGCTCGTCAATCTCTCCTTTCCCATTGCCCGTCCCTGACCAGCACGTTCTGGAAGCACTTCTCTTCCATCCTCTCTCCAGCCTGTGCACGTGGGCTTCCACCCCCTGTTACTAAGACAGCGCCTGCCAAAGTCGCTGGTGACGTCCTCATTGTTAAATCCAATTTCACATTTCACAGCTCATTTTAACCTCTTGGGAGCACTTAGTACCACTCGCTACTTTTCAAGTTTCAGACTCTACTCTTTCGGCTTCCAATGCCGCTCTTCGCCGCTTTCCCTCCTCCCTGAGCTCTCCCTCCCTGCCCCACCCCCAATGTGTTATCTTTGATTTTTCCCTCTTCAAACTCAAGGTACCCAACCCTGGAGAATGATTATCTATTTTATAGCTTTAACTACTACTTAGATATTAATAAGTCCCAAATTCTAAATGCTCAGGCTAGATAGACTCCTGCCCCAAGTGTCAGTGAGAATGTCCCCCAGCTGGACAGCTCCGATGTTTCCCAAAGTCATGTCCCCAACTCACCTCTACCACCTCTGCCTCCAGCCCTGTCCTCCCTGGCGTGCCCCCATCTCAGGAAATGGGAGTGTCATCCTCCCAGTTGGAGTTGGTCACTTCAGCCAATAAATCACTCCTCCTCACTCCCATACCAGCCATCACCTTCACTCCCATACTTGTAATTCCTCACTGGGATTCCTCAGTTATCAATTTTGTGTGTCCTCTGTTTATTTTCTTATCACCTATTTTTCTAATTTTTCTGCAATGGTTATTAACATATTTAGTACAAATAAAACACTATTTTTAAATAATGCCCATGCACTATTCCTGCCCAATACTTCATGGTTATCCAAACTTGTGAGCAGGCTGAGTCAGGTTATAAAACAGGACACTCTCTTCAGACCCCCAAATGTGTTCCCACCTCCCCCTACATTATGTGCTGTTCCTGTACCACTTAGCACACTTATCTCAGTGGACAGGTTATGGGCAGAACAGGAAACAAGGAACTCAAGAGTCAAGGTTCAGTCTGGCCAAGGCCGGGTTCGAACCTGCCACCCTTGGTACATGGGGTTGGTGCTCTGCCCACTGAGCCATGCAGCTCAATCCATAATTGCCAAGTCTTGGAAGAAGCCCAAGTGCCCATCAACACATGAATGGATTAATAAATTATGGTATATGTATACCATGGAATACTATGCAGCATTTAAAAAGATGGAGACTTTACCTCTTTTATATTTACATGGACAGAGCTGGAAAATATTCTTCTTAGTAAAGTATCTCAGGAATGTAAAAAAAAAATATCCAATGTCCTCAGTACTACTATAAAACCAATTTATAATCACTCACACTTTTAGGTGAGAGATGAATCACAACTATAGCCCAGGATGAAGGAGGGAAGGGGGGCATTGGTTTGATGGGAGGGTTAATAGAGGGACCACACCTATGGAGCATATTGCAAGGGTACAAGTCAAATCTATCAAGTATTGAACACAAATGTCTTAATACTGTGACTGAGTAAATGAGGTGAAAATATGCTAATTAGTAGGATGTAAGCACTCTAATTTGTACAATTAACACATTGAATCCCACAAAGGCATAAATGTATTCATGATCGATGTATATATGACTTAATAAAATAAAAGGGAAAAAAAAAGAGTCGAGGTTCAAATCCTACTTCTGCTAATAAGCTGTGTGATGTGAGCAGTTACTTAGTCTCTGAGCCTCAGTTTCTCACCAGGGACATGGAGGTGATATCACCTATGTTCTAAGCCTGTGAAGGATCAACAAGGTACCTTATGTAACAATGTCCTAGCACAGCTCCTCCCAAGGGGAAGCTGTCAACCACGGGTCATGACAGAAAAGCCCCAGTTCACGTCGATTACTTTCACAGCTAACTCCAAAAACTTTCTTCCCTTTTGCTTCCATGTATCTTTTCTTAAATTACTTATTCACTTTTGTAGACTCATCTAGTCTCCGCCCTTGTTAACTATCTTAAGAGGTGGTGGGAGTGGGTCACGCCTTCTCCTCCTTGGTGCTTCCCACCACATAGTTTTGGGTGGTCTCTGCCCAGAGACTGCTTGACAAATGGTCAAAATTACCACTGAGGGCAAGACAAGGGGATACACTCTGTCCTTGGCCAAATCTGGAACTTCCTTCCTAAGCTACAAGGACAGACAAGGGCTTTTTACAAAGAGGAGGGGCGGGGCTGTCACAGGTTCGGGGGTGGGGCAGGGATCCACTTACCTTTACACTGCAAACCCTGCCGCAGGAGGCCCCAGAGCAAGGACCCACAGTGGTCGCAGAAGGTGGGGACCTTGTAGTTGTGGATACCAAACTTGTGGGGCATGTTGACGCTGAACCGCTGGGAGCCCACCTGCAGGAATGGCAAGACACAAGGTCACCACCGAGCTCCTTTCTGCCCCAGAGTACTTGTCACCAGATTCTTACAGACTTCTCTCCCAGAGGCTGTGTGTCGTTGGAGGTGGCAGAACCCAGAGCTTGGCTCTGAAAGTCATGCTGAGAAACAAGGCAAAGAAAGCCTCGATCCTGGCCAGGCCCTCATTCCTGGCGCCGTAGGCCAGGTTCCCCCCACACCAGGCCTGTGAACAGCCACAGCACAGCCCCTCAGCTTCAGTTGCTCAGGAGCTGTCACTGTGCCCTCAATGCTGCTTTGTGCACAGAAGCCCCACCTAGACAAATGGTCTTCTGGCAGCTCAGTGGTGGACATGGGACTGGGTACAGTGGCCTGTGAACTCAGCAAAGTGTCACAGAAATTGTCAGACATCAGTTAGGACTAAAAACAATTAGGATAAAGATGGCCGAATACGCAGTGGTGACACTCAGGAGGCTCAGGTGTCAGTGGTGACCACACACATGGCCAGACACCTTGCCTCAGGCCTCCCCACCCCATTGTGGGGCAGGCCCATAGTCGCCCTGACTTCACAGAGGAGAGAATGAAACACAGCGGCCTCAAGGATCATGCCTGGAAACTGACGAGAGACAAAAATGGGCTTCCGTCCCTACGACTGTGAATTCAGACCCAGGTTTTTTACCCACTATGCAGCCTCTTGCTGAGTATTTTAAAGGGGTAAAGAGAAGGTGGCAAGATGGAAGGGGAAGGAGGTGGGGACAGGAGCCCAGGTGGGGGACCCATGGGCGGGGGCTCGGTCAGGCTTCTTGACGTCCTGGGGATTTCTCACCTAGCAAATAAAGATGGTCCCCTAGCCTCATGTCACAGAATGATGGAGTCAACAAGCCAGGAGGGGTGGAAGAGGTGGGAAACATGAAGTACTCTACAGAAGCAAAGGGTCTCCAGCATGGGCCACCTCCCTGGGCTATCCCTGCCCCTCTGCAGAGTGACCCTCTGCCTGTGTCTCTACTAGAACAGCGAAGGATGTCACTCTCGTTGCTCTGGGGATTAGGAAGTGGACAACATGCAACAAACCAGCCAGGCTTGGCTCCCTGGTGAGTAAAAGGTTCCCCTGGGTACTAAGGAGGGAAGAGACTAAGGCTGGACAGGAGTATGGACTTGAAGGCAGGCACGAAGTCACGGCTACCCACGTGCTCTCTGCATCAACGGACTTCACGCCACATTCCCCATCGTCCAGCTCCAAGGAATGGCTGATCCTTTTCCTGATCCAAGCTCTAGATGCTTGGGCTACCAATTAGGGTCTTTCCTGGGTACAGGATTCCCAGGATTTATGGAAAAAAAATTATCCTTCCCCCTGCTTCATAGCTCAGGTATGCCTATTTGTGAATAGAGACACGTCGACTCTGTAGCTGCCTGCCTCACGGCTGAGGATGTGTGAGATCACCGTGCCCACTCTGCTCCTGCCGATCCCAAAGACATGGCAGATCTCTGAGGGTACAGTCCTGGTGTCCCAGGGATGGCCTCACAGAGGAATGACAGACTGTGGTGGGGAGGTAGGAAGCTGTCCCAGGGGACCAAGAGATTCAGCGTGGGGGTGCAAAGCACTGCGTGGCCCTCCGTTGGGACCACTATAAACTCCGAGGCATCAGAATGGTGGGAGGAGAGGAAGCAGCCCACGCAGGTGCCGGGCACAGAGTCAGACAGAGACGCAAAACAAGACGATCGCCTGCCGGTCGGAAGCGCACACACTCCTGCTGGGGAAGGCAGAGAAACAAAGGGGCGAGCAAAACTTGGAAGACAGCGAATAAAAGCGCAGAAAGGCAGAACCGTGAGATTAAAAAAGGAAAAGAGGAAAGTGACAAAGGGAGGCGGAACATTCCTTGGTTATCGCAGCTGGAAATGCAGGCAGGGTGTGAGTCCTCAGCTAACACAGACACAAGACGGGGGAGCTCACCGACTGGGGCGTCTGGTGCCTAATGTTTACGGAGCCCAACCTCGGGGCACCTTTGATGGGGGGAGGCATTAGAAGCGTGGTGTTCAAGGCCACTTGTGTAGGGCGTGCGTATGGATGAGGTGTGTGCACAGGTATCACACTACAAAGGGGTGAGCAAGACTTGGAACACAGTGAATAAAAGCGCAGAACCGTGAGATTAAAAAAGAAAAAGAGGAAAGTGACTTCAGGAAGCATGAGATGGTGGCGGGGAGAACCAGGACAGGTAATCGGCTCTACTCAGCTAGAAAACCTAAAGCCTCCCTTCAATCCCTGCAATCCGAGCCTAGGCTACCTGCCAAACTGGGGGACACACTTCACTGGAGCCTTCTTTGCTTGATGTGCCGGGAAGGACGGTCAGAAGAACTAGGTCACAGGTGAAGCTGAGTTCTGACATTTCAAACGTCAGCCCTCCGACCTGAATGGCAGGGACTCTTATGGGACTCTTCCCTCCAGGGAAGAGTAGAAGAGCTTCAGGAACCTGCAGAGGCCCACAGGTAATGAGACCTGTGAGATCCTTGAGGGGCAGGACTCCTGTACTCTTCTACTTCCATGGGACATGCACTGTGCCTGCCACACAGGCCTTTCCCAGTAAATGCTCATGGGAACATCCACAGGAAGGCAGGCATGTTAACAGCAGGCCGTCTCCTGCTTTCACTTACTTATAAAAGTCACGAGGCTAACAGGGTACTTGGGGCCATGATCCTAAACCAGAAGAAGTCAGGACACACAGGTGCTGGCTTGCAGATGTAACCATGACAGGTGACCCCTGTGAACTTTAGCACTCCAGGCTCAGTCTGCCCTGCAGGGGCATGGAAGGCTCAACCTAAGCCTTGTCCCTTGCTTCTTTGCACAGACAGCATGAAAGTAAAGAGATAGAAGATGGGAAATGCCTCCGATACCAAGATGTACTTGGTTGAATTTATTAAGTCATTCTTGCTGGAAGCCAAACTATAGACCTTCCTCATCATTCACCCAGATGATGGGACCTTCTCTCTGCTCCCCGGCTCTACCAGCCTGCAATAGTAAGTATTATTTCACGTAGAATTAAAAGCATGCCTTTGAAATCAATTGTGAACACATAACACCTATACATATGCTCATACTTGTCTTCTTTGAAAAGTTTACAGTCTACCAGTGGTACTGTCATTCTCCCAAACACTTGATTAGGAGAAAGCTAGCTTCACTGTTGCATTTTCTTGCTTTCTCATCCCAACAACTTCCTTCACTGCCCATCTGACACTAGATCCTGAGTTCAAGAGGCAACAGGGTACAGTGTTCAAGGGCTCAGACCCTAGGACAGACCACCCAGGTTTGAATGTGGCTCTTAGCCATATGATTTGGGGCAAGTTAATTTGACCTCTCCGTGCTTCTCTGTTTTATATTGAGAATCTACCACACTGGGTCATTATGGGATTAAATAATGTATGTTAAAGCGCTTAAATCAGAGCATGCTAAGTTCCTAGGGACTGCTGACTGTAACTGTGGTTATTTCCACCCCCTTAATATTCCTGGGTCTTGCTCATTGCACTCCAGTTCCAGCTCATTAAAGATAAGATTCCCATTTCTATCACTGTTTATTACCAGCATGGAGCCAGTGACACATCAGCTAGCCCCTTCAGTGTTCCGATGAGATAATGAAATAAAACTATTCACCCTTTCCTTGGCTCGAACTCTGGGATCACACCACATTTGACATAATAACATCCACAGGGACAAGACCAACTTGAAGCTGCATTTACCCACAGGCTCCGCTCATGCAGAACACCGCGGACAGCTCCCTTTGGTTTTGATCAACACCACAAAGAAAGTGGTGGGGTCTCAAAGAGGGGCTTTCTCGGGAACCACAGAGCAGGCAGTGAAGACAAGCGTTGGTAGTGAGGAAGCCCAGTGCTTCCGAGTCACAGATACTTACCTGGTCAGGAGTCTCCTGCCTCTTTAACCCAGCACACTTGGTGATTATGAGCTCGTGACACCTCTTGTGGACCACACAGGTGCAGACTGCAAACAGCAAAGATGGGAAGGCTGAGTGACATATGGGAAAGGGAGTGTCCATCCTGGGGTCTAAACGGGTCTGGGAGAAGGGACAAGGGGAACCATGCCCCTTCTGTCACCGAGCCTTAACACCCTCCTCCAAAGCCCATTATGCAGTTATTTCAAAATGCTGTGCCACCAGAGCCATCAGGGCTTCCTACCTGCTCTGGAGAGCAGTGTACAGTCAAAGGGCATTGGCAGGCTCCTCTAACTGATCAATTTTCTCACTTCCATATGCTAAGGTCAGGGAACAACTTCTTCTCATCTCTTCCATAGAAAACTATCTATTAAAGGTGTAGTTGCCTCATGCTCCACTCGGGATCATGCTGGGGTGACTAATGTGACAGGGAGGATTGCAGCAGGTGGCACAGAAGCTCACTTCTCTATCTGATTTTCCTCTGACACACTGATCTTTAAAGTTCTCATGCATTGAAAATGTCTACAAGGAGTGACCAGTAGCTCAGTCTCTAGTGTCATGGGGCAGTGTGGTGACAGGTAGTCAAGAAGTAAGTATCTGTTTGGACACACATTGTCTGAAAGACACAGCTACCTCCAACAGAACCTGCCCAAGTTCCCCCAAGGGTCAGACCCAAGTTAAACAGCGTCAGGCAAAGAGATGGACCAGCATTCCTGCCTTCACCACAGGGAAACCTCAACATGACCACAGCATATTTCCACCCTCCAATTCTGTACAACTTAACCTTCCATTTGTAGTCAATTAACTAGAAAACAAAATAATCTTCAATAGCTTCAAGGGAGGTTTACGTTTTTAAGAGCTAATGACGATTCTACACAATAGACAAGAAGTTATGAGCCAGGAGCGGTCAGTAGAAGTGAATTAAACAAGCAGGTGAACAACTGCCAGGGAACATGCGTGGCTGAGGACAAGCAGACTTGCAGATGGCCTCTCACTGAAGCAGTGTGTCTCATGCTAGGAGGGAAAGTGGTATCTGCTCCAACTGGTACACAGGGCTGCATGGATTGGGTCTTGCTGAGACCACAGGGATACCTGGAGGTAGGCAGTTCCTGCAAAGTACCTCCTCTGCACGTGTTCCCATATACGCAGATGGGAGGGATGGCCAGGCAGGGACAAAGAAAGCAGGGTCCTGCTTCACACACTGAAGAGCCTCTGAATGTCATCAAACCCAGCACATGCCTCCTACATGTAGCATTAGTGATCTGGATCTGACCAAGCCCTCCAAAGATTTAGTTCATAAAATACCTCTTACCTTGACATTGGTATCCCTGCTTTCCTATGACACCCCTGAAAAGAAGAAGACAATCTTTTAAAACAGTGAAATTTTTCACGGTCAGAAAACAAACACACAAAGCCAGGCACTCCTGGCTGCTACCCTCATCACACTGATAGGGAGTGTGTGGGTGGTTTTCCCTCCACTTGCAGGGCACCTTAAAACGTCTCCTTCTAGAAGGCCACAAGAGGGCAGCGCTGGTGCTGGGAGAGGGAGAAGGTTTGGCCAGTGTCAGAGCTTCGTTTCCTATACAGTCACTCCAGCACGGTCAGCAATGTTCTGGAAAGCCATGACGACCCTGCTCGCTCTCGGCGGGACTTGGCCAGTCACACACCCCTTCATTGTGGACAGAGTGGACATTCCGTGTTGGCCAGCACCATGCCCCTCGGGCTCTCAAGCTCCCTAACTAGGAAGGTTGCAGTGGGCAGGTGTGTTTTCTGAGCATTCTAGAGACCACACCAAGGTATCAACCCCAGTCTGTGGCCAGGGCTCAGGGTCCAACCCACCCTTTGGGTGAAGGCCAACATTAGCAGCTCCTACCATAGCCAAAGAAAGGGCCCCAGACCAAGGCTGAAGTCTGCACAGACACAGACCAGTCAAACCAGCCTGGCCCTACACTGTCCTCGGTGTACCAACACTGATGTCTTGAAGCTCCCTCCCACCCAGCTCCCAGCTCAGGCTACACCCCAGGGGACTGAGAGCTCAGCAGTGTTTCCCATGGGCTTAGCGAGCTGGATCTGCATGTAAGACCACTTAATTTGAGACCCAAATACGGAAAATAGAGGTCAGAGAGGTGAGTCCATCCTGGGAATGAGAAGTGTCTGTGGCTGGAATGAGGCATTATTTCTAATCAGTTGGGCTGAGTTTCCTCTAAGCTGTGCCATCTCAGGTGACCATACTAACCTCAGTGACTTGTTCGATAATATCATGAGGATAAGACAAGCAAATCCTAGATACTTCAGGAAGCCAGGGGGTACTCAGAGCCAAATTCAAACATCCCAGGCTGTGTTCACACTAAAACTTGGCCTCACTCACGCACTCCTATTGGATCCAAGGGTGTTGGCAACCTCTGCATCAGCTCCAAAGAGCTCAGAGAGATTGATAGGCAGGCTAAGGGGATACAAGGGAGGTATGAGCATTAGAGTCAGTCTAACCAGAGGAGGAATCGTGCCTCTGACACTTCATAGCTACAGGATATCAAGCTAGTCCTTTTCTTTTCTGAGCCTTACTGGTGGAATGGTTCGTAGTTCACAGAGTATCAGGAAGATTTAATTAGATACTTCCACATCCTAAGATAGAACCTGGCTATTCATTCAAAGTCCTCTTCCAACCCAAAGGCTAGTGCTTCAGAACCTCCTCTGCCTCCCCAAAGGCCTACTAGGTACTTCTCTCTGTATATCAAAATACTAGTCATCATGAAAAAAGAAATGCCACCTCCTCCATGAAGCCTTCCCTGACCACTTCAGCTAATGCTACTCTCTCACTGCTCTGAAATTTCAACATCCTAGTGGAAGCACTTTTACAACAGCTATGAAGGACTGCTGTTGTGTTACAGAAATTGGCAATCGAGTATTTTATAATTTCATTATGAAAAAATTCAAATGTATAAAAGTAGAATTACAGATATCATAATAGATCCTCATGTACTCATCACCAACTTTAACAATTTTCAATACATGTCCACTCTTGTATCATCTGTACCCTTAGCTCCTCTCCCCTCCTTCCACAATCAGTTGTTCGAATAAATCCCAGACATTATATTGTTTGTAAATAATTTGGCTTATCTAAAAGATAAAGATTCTTTATAAAAACAATCACAATATTATTGGTTATAAAACCTCAACTCCTTCAATATATAACTCTAGATATAAAGTTACCAGGAACTATTGTTTCTTCTTTCCATTTATCCTCCCTGCCCCCATGTACCAAACACACACTTAGCCCCCCCAGGAAAAGACTAAGTAGAGAAGAAATAAAGCAAATCAAGCACTTTTTAAGTCAAGTTCATAACCTCCCTTGTACCCTATCCCTGGCTTCTTGCCACAGAGACGGCATAACTTGAGGTTCCCAGGGGAGAGAGCCTTACCAGATGAAATCTCTGCAGTGGGAGCAGTAGGTAGGCTGCCGAAGATAGGTGGCCATGAACTTGTGACCATTGACCTGGTGGACCCTGCGCCGGACGGCCCCCTGCCGCTTCCTCGGCCGCATGCGTTCTCGGAACACACGCTCTTCATTGTCTTTAGGAGCTGGAGAAGGACAAGAGCAGAGCAGATGACAGAGTCTGGGTTAATGCACCTTCAAGATGACCTCCTGCTGGAAAGTGATTCTACTCCTGGGTGAGTGGTGGGCAGCCTTCTCTGGGGGAGGGATTCAGCGCTCTGAGGAGTCTCACTGCTCAGGTGTGGTGTGTGAGCCCCAGACCACACACAATCCTGCTGCATCCACACTGCACTCTTGGAGTCTATCTAGTCCAAATTCTGCTCCCAATAAGGTGACTGTCCCATTAACCTCCCCTTGCCCACCTATAGCACATTTCAAGAATCTTGGGTGAAAAGGTTCAAGGTTTAAACCTTAGTGCAATTTCTGAGCAGCATGACCTTGGACAGATAAGCCTAAGCCTCCCAGGGCAGCACTCTCTTTAGATGGGGTTCACAGTGCCAATCACACTGGAGGCTGAGAGGAGTCAGTGGTGTGAATCCTCACAACTCCAGTTGCCTGGCTCACAGAACTAGCTGCTCAAGGTAATAAATCTGACCTCTGCCTTCTCCCTCTTACCTAGACTAGGACAACCAAGAACTTTTCTCCAGAGGCCTAAGGAGAGGGAAACGTAGCTCTATGAGAACGGAGTTTCCTGAAGGTTCAACAGCCACCACCATGGGTGTTGTCCCTCTAGAATTCATATATTGAAGCTCTAACACCCGGTGTGATAGTAGTGAGAAGTAGAGCTTTGGGGAGGTAATTAGGGTTATATGAGGTCATGAGGGGCCCTGTGATGGGTTAGTGTTCTTATAAGAGAAAGAGACATTATTGAGCTGGCTCTCCACACACAGCCAGGAAGAAAGCGCTTACCAGAACCCAACCCTGCTGTCCTCCTGATCTTGGACTTCCAGCCTCCAGAACTGTGAGAGGTAAATGTCTACTGTTTAAGCCACCCAGTCTTTGGAAATTTGTTACAGCAGCCTAAGCTAAGATGATGATAATGGCTAATGTTTATGACAGGCTTACCTGTGGCAGATGCCAAGCTAAGTGCATTGCATACGGTAACCCACTGGATCCCCACAACTACTCTACTAGAAGGTTACTGCCTTTATCCCGATTTTACAGGCATGCAAAGTGAAGAATAGAGAGGTTAAGTAACCTATTTCATTAACTCAGCTAGTAAGTGGTGGAACCCAGATTCTAACCCAGAGAGTTGGGGAGAAGCCAATGTTCCACATGCACTCCCTGCTCTGAGGGACAGCTCGTACTCCCTACAGCAAGTCCCCAAAGCTCTCATCAGGAGTTGAGCCGCCTGTGGTTTCGAAGGACCTTCCTGGGAGAGAAATCCTACCACCTCTTACTCTGTCACAACCTAGGGATTGCAAGCTGCTAGCCAAATTATCACAGGAAGACCCCAGGTTTGTTTTAATATAGAGACATCTATACTCTCCCTTACCCGTAGGGTCATGGGTATTTTACAATCACTTCTCCAAGTATAGGTGATTTTTATTTCCATTTCATACTTGCACTATATTTAGAATATTCACCTATTTTTTATAAGCAGAAAAAAATACGATAAAACCCAACTCTTTTCAGTAGCCCTTACTTGCTACAAAACTATCTATAAAAATCTAATGCAAAAACCTCAGTCCCAGGACATTGTAGGCCAGGGGATGTAAATCCTTTTTCATAAAAGGCATCCTTAACTTCTTTCACAGAAGGATTCACCATGAAATTCATTTAAGGAGTAAGTCAGTTGCCTAATGCGTTTAAGATGCAATCTGAGTCACAAATCTATCAAATTTACTAGTTGTTTTCATCCTGGAAAACTCTATTTTCAGTTAAAATGGTGATGCGTCCAATCTAATTTGCTCAGAGGAACACTGCCATGATAGTGGTTAGAGTTTGCAGAGCCTCATTTCTCAACTTTTTACAGACACGACCAATGATAAATGTTCTGTGTTTATATTGATTTATTTTCTTTTTTATTATTTTTTATTGAGTCATAGCTGTGTACAATAATTCAGTCATGGGGTACAGTGTGCGGGCTTCACATACAATCGGAGATATTTTTATCAACCTGATTTATATAACATTCATGATATTTTCTCATTTACTATGTGAAAACATTTTTGATCCATATTTTTAACTGGGCAATATGGTGAACCATTCAACTGCAGATATTTTTAAAGCCCTCTAGATGGGGTGCACTGATACCTGGAGGGAAGCTGTTAAAATCAAGGGGTAGGGGAAGGCTTTAGGTGCAGGGGAGGCAGACAGCCAAGGATAACTCCTTTAGTTAAGTCTAGGTCTGAGCTGAACGTCCCCAAAGGTCTCTATTACTCTTCCCCAAAAGCATGTCTGCAGTGACTTTGAAACCAGCGATTCTATATCAAGGTTATGGGGGAAGAGAAAGCTACAGGAAGGGAAAAACACAGGTGAACTCCATGCCCCAGGTGAATTCCTTGAGTGAAGTCACAGGTCAGGCAACAGGAGAAAGAGGTTGCAGTCCATGGCTGGCGTGAACACCTCCAATTCTATATTCCTCCAGACATCAGGGGGATGTCAGGGGTTAGCCTAGACTGTCCTTAAGCCCTGCCATCCCCAAGCAGAGAAGGAAGAGGCCTATGTGACAAAGAAAGCCAACCACAGGGTTCCTCAGTCCCCAACAATCCCCCTGCCAGAGCCTAGAATCTACTGCCAAAGGTGCAGCCCCAGTATGTGCACAGATTTACTTCTGGGCTATTTCATTCCATCAATCCACATGTCTGTTTTTATGCCAGCATCACACTGTTTCAATTACTGAAGCTTTGTAATATATTTTGAAATCAGGAAGTATGATGCCTCCAGCTTTGCTCTTCTTGCCCAGAATTGATTTGGCTAGTCAGTCTTTTAAGGTCCCATAAGACTTTTGGACTTTTCTTGTTTCTGTAAAAAATTATGTTTAGGATTTTGTTAGGAATTACATTAAATTTGTAGATCTCGTTGAGATGTATGGACATTTTAATACCATTAATTCCTCTAAATCATGAAGACATTTGATCTGCAACGAGGGTGTCAAAAATACACAATGGGGAAGGGACAGTCTCTTCAATAAATGGTTCTGGGTAAACTGGAGAGTTGTGTGTGAAAGAATGAAACTGAGCCCTTCTAAAATACCCTTAAATCAATGCAGAATGGATAAGACTGAAATAAAGACCTGAAATCATAAAGCTCCTAGAGGAAAACATAGGGTAAAAGCTTCTTGATGTTGATCTTAGCAATTATTTCTTGGTTATGACACCAAAAGACAGTCAACAAAAGCAAAAAATAAACAACTTAGACCACAGATGAAAGAGCTTCTGCACAATAAACAATGAAGAAAATGAAAAGGCAACCTACAGAATTAAAGAAAATATTGGAAATATTTTATTAATAAAATATTGGAAGAAACCATATACCTGTTAAGGGTTAATATCTGAAATACATAGGGAAGTTCTACACTTCAGTAGCAAAAGGCAAATAACACAATTTAAAAACAGGTAAAAGAATGGAATGGACATTTTTCTAAAGACAACATACAAATGGCCAGCAGGTATATGAAAAGATACTCAACATCACTAGTCATCAGAGAACTACAGTGAGATATCACATCACATCTGTTAGGTTGGCTACTATAAAAAAAAAAAAAACCCAAAAGACAAATGTTGACAAGGATGTGGAGAAAAAGGGACCCTTGTTCACTGGTGGGAAAACAGTATGAAGTCTCCTTAAGAAATTAAAAATAGAACTGCCATATGATCCAGCAATCCTTCGGATAGGTGTACATCCAAAGGAAATTAAATCAGGACTTTGATGAGATATCTGTATTCCCATATTCACTGCAGCATTATTCACAAAAGCCAAGACATGAAGCAATCTAAAAACCCACTGGTGGATGAATAAAGAAATAAAATATGGCATATAGATGCAGTGGAGTATTATTTAGCCATAGAGGAGGAAGAAATCCTGCCATTTGTGATAACGTGCATGAACCTGGAGGATATCATGCTAAGTGAAATAGGCCAGTCAGAGGACAGATACTGCAGAGGAAGCTAAAATAGTTGCTCTCAAAGAAGCAAAGTATAGAATGGTGGCCTGTGGGAGATGGAGGGGGACTCAGGGAGGTTAGTCAAAGGGCACAGAGTTTCAGTTAAGCAAGTTGAGTAAGTCTTAGAGGTCTACTGTGTAGCAAAGTGCCTAGAGTGAACAATACTATACTGTGTACTTAAAACTCTGCTAAGAGGTAGATTTTATATTCAATACTATCACAAAAATAAAACTAAAATGCAACTCTCATGTCCATCGTGTATGTACAGGAAAAGAACACAAAAATGTGAATACACTTTTGTAATACACTAAATGTAATATACATATACAGACTGCACATATGTGCATTACATATATGTACATACTGTATATGTACATTACATATTAAATATGTAAAATTTCTATAACATGTAGATCTATGATAGTATATGTTTTACATAATATACAGTTTTGTTGAACCATTTAAAAGTTGTAGATAGAACACTTCAGCCTTTACCTCCTAAGAACAAAGACATTCTCCTACATAATCAGCCTGTCAGAGTCAAGTAATTTAACATGTTATGACATTACATAACATGTAGTTCATATTTAAATTTCCCTAAGTGATCCCCAAATGTCCTTTATAGTCTTTTAAAAATTTCAATCCAGGAGCTAACTAGAGCATATGCACTGAATTTGGTTGCCAAATCTCTTTTGTCTCCTGACTTTAGAACAGTTTCCTTTACTTCCCCCCACTTTTATGATACATTTAGGAAAGCCCAGGATGTCATCTTATGGAATGCTTCACCATCTGAATTTATCTAAGTGTTTTCCTTCTAATTGGCTTCAGATTAAATGGCAAGACCACCACAAAAGCCTATGTATCTACAAATACAAATATCAACATCAAGATCCTTACAGATTAACTGTTTAAATAACATGAACATAAAATTTATAGGATGTAAAATATTCACTCTTATTAGAAATTGAAAAAAGCATAACAGTCTTGACATATTACTGACATACTATTTAATACCTAATTAAAGCAACAAATTTGTTTTATCATGGTATTATCCATGATTGTCAAGTCTACTAGGACACTGATTTATTCATTCACTGCTAGAGGCTATGCTAGCTGGCACAATGTTCTCAGAAAGTAGTATTACAATGTGTAGCAACCACCAGAAAGAGAGTCACATCTTTTGATTTGGCAATTCCTTAGGAATTAAGTCAATAATTAAACAGAAACTAAAAGCTATACTTAATAGATGTTCTCTATCCAAGACACTAGGATAATGGTCTAATGAAGATAAATTATATAACATTATAGTAATTTAGCAGTGATGAGGGAAGACCATAGGGACATTGGGAAATGTGATATAATACTGTAAAAACAGAATCCACAATAGCACAACCCTACATAAAGCATGTTTGCAGGTTGTAGATAACTTAAGATTCGTGCTCCCCTAGGATGATGGGCTTACGTATTTTGATATTTGAAAAGATGTTCGGGGTGGCACCTGTGGCGCAAAGGAGTAAGGAACCGGCCTCATATGCAGGAGGTGGTGGGTTCAAGCCCAGTCCCAGCCAAAAACTACAAAAAAAAAAAAAAAAAAGAAAGGAAAAAATGTTCACTAATTTTTTTTTTTTTTGAGACAGAGTCTTACAATGTCATCCTCAGTAGAGTGCTGTGGCATCCCAGCTCACGGCAACCTCAAACTCTTGGACTTAAGTGATTGCCAAGTAGCTGGGACTACAGGCACCCGCCAAAACACCCGGCTATTTTTTGGTTGTAGTTGTCATTGTTGTTTGGCAGGCCCTGGCCAGATTCAAATCCGCCAACTCCAGTATATGTGATTGGCACCCTAGCCATTTAGCTACAAGCGCAGAGCCCACTAATGCTCTTTAATGACTTTTTAAAGCATTTTGTGTGGGAGTAGGGGGCTTCTTGGCGTAAGCAGGAAGCGATGTCACCACAGGCTTCCTGGGAGAGCAGGAGACATGAGACAAACGGCGTCAGCTTCCCGAGTGCCTGTGGTTCTGAACTGGTAACTCTGGTTGGGCCCATGGGACGGCTCAAGTTACCAGACCTGTCCCACAACACCTCTGAATTGCTCTGAGGGAGACTCAGTGCCGGATGGATGCTCAGCCGTACTCGGCTGGCCTGGCTGTGCCCTTGCTGGGATCTCCGAGGTAACACCAAGCCTGCCTGACTTCCCAAATGACCTCCTTGGCTCTCTGGAGATCCCTTATTTTATGGCTACATCTGCCGCACTGCAGAAGAGGTGACCTCGAGTCACAGAAAGGCCAACACAAAGCCGGATAACCTTAGTGAAACTTTCTGTGGAAATGGAGACCTTTGCAGTTCAGATAGAACAAGAATTCACGCAGGCATACAGCCAGGCAGCGGAATCCTCTGAAGCCCCTTCAAGATCCACAGTAACCCCGACCTCCAAAAACACTCCAGGTGTGCTTCCTACTAGATTCGATTAATCTCTCAACTTCAAGCTCCTGGGAGCCTTTCAAATCAATGAATATGTTACAGCCCCAATGCACAGAAGAATCTGTGACAGGCAGGTGGGAAGAAGAGCGAAAAGAAGCCCACACCTTGCATTGATTATTCTGTTTCTCTAACCTCACCTGGCCCTTTTCCCTGGGGTGGGGCAAGAGTTCTCAGTCTGAACCTGAGGTCAGGGGCATGAGACATGCAGCCCCCGGCACCAAACCACACCTCTTCTGTCCAGCGTGGTCACTGAAGGTTTTACTGCTCTGCTGCCATCTCCCTCACTGGCCACGTCTCGTCCTGTGCAAGGAGAGAGTAAATGGAACCGAACACACAAGATCGTGCATCCTCAGCCTCAGCGCTCTCGGGATGACTTTCAGCTCCAGAGTAGCTAGCAGGGAATTTCTGACAGACCAGACGTACAAACTCCTAGATGCCAGCACTTCCTTCGAGATTATGTGTAGCAAGCACTGCCAAACTCCAGGGTCTGCCTTGCCTGGACCAGACGTGCCAATAGCACGCATGACTGGCCACCTCTGGGGACCACCACCATCCTCACTGCAGGACAGTCACCTAGCCTCCCTGTCCTTCGTGGTCAGAGCACACACGGTCTGTCCACAAGCAGGTGTGCTATGGGGGCTTCTTTTTTCCTCACCCTCCTTTTCAACCTCCTATTTCTTTCTTTCTTTTTTTGTTTTGCAGTTTTGCCCAGAGCCAGGCTCGAACCCACCACCCCCGGTATATGGGGTCGGCGCCCTACCCCTTGAGCCATAGGCGCCGCCTTCAACCACCATTTCTGCCAATACGGTTGAATGAGGGGTCAGGACACAAACTTTGCCTTTGTCCCAACTTGCCTTCTATCCATGAACAAGTCACAGACATAACAGCTCTTTGGGCGTCTATTAAGGGGAGGGTAATACAGTGGCTCAGCCCAGACCCCAGCCTGGTAGGAGCAGTACAGAGTCATATAGAAGTCTGAGGTGAAAGGAAAAGTCATCCTGATATAACTTTACTTAAAATTTTGATATTCCCTTCATTAGAATTTTTAAACTACTACATTATTTATCTTTATTACTGAAATTAGTGTCCCCTAAATAGTGCTCCCACCCCAGTCCTGCCCCTGGGATGGTTGATAAAGGCCTGTGTAAAGGTCTTTCTGTGCCCTCTGTGACCCTCAAGGGCAGGTGAGGGGAGAGAGGTTGACAAGTGCCCCCTCCCCCTTATCTGGTCTATGGTGTGGGGGGAGAGGAGCAGAGCCTTCCAACACCCACCGTCCCCCGGGATACTGCAGGATGGGCCACAGAACTCACAGTGGAAGGACCAGAAGTGAGGAAAAAGCAGTATTTTATTGCCAAAAAGAAAATGATGGCTTCAGATTATGACTGTTGAACTTCTTCAGTCTCATGCTACAGGACACATTTTCCCCTGCTGCGACCGTAGCAGTGGCGTGTGGAGCCCACTCTAGAGCCCGTAGTTTGCATGCCGTCTCCCCACAGTGGGAACTGCATGGTGGTAGCCTGAAATCACTGCAATAGGTGTAGCTACAGGAAAACCCCCAAATGCTACAAGTCAGGGTTTACTCAGGGGGCCTGCGGTTAAACATTTACCAGCACACCACTGCCCCTGAGCAGGGTGAACACAAGCAGTCACGGTTCAGGTCAGGTTCCCTCTCCCCCTTACCTTTCCAAAAACGGGCTGCACCCCTGCAGCTAAGTCTTCCAATACTGACCTCCAAACCCACCTCTTCTCTCCTTCCAACGGAGCCAACACAGCCCCTTACTGAGGAGAAGTGAAGCAGCTTCATCCCCTCCTGTGAGCCCTACACAAGCCTGCTGCCGTCCAGCTCCCCTCACAGGTGACAGGTTTGCCACAGAGACACAGTCAGCGCTATCGCCCCACTCCATCCACCTTTCCCAAATCCACATTGCTTCAACTGCAATATTGTCTTTGGACAGCAGCCTC
Source organism: Perodicticus potto (assembly GCA_963574655.1). Lineage (NCBI taxonomy): Eukaryota > Metazoa > Chordata > Mammalia > Primates > Lorisidae > Perodicticus > Perodicticus potto. The sequence goes on from CAUYRH010085900.1 coordinate 57,763, forward strand.
CAACGTCAGACTTGGAATACTGTGAGGAAAATTGGGTTGGGCAAAAGAATGCTGACTGAGTTCTTCCAGAACAAAAGCAGCAAGAAAGGTTACTAGTTTGGGAAAAGACAAGGGACCACCTCAGAAGGCTTTCCCTAAAGCCCATGCAAAGAGAGATTCTAGTCCTCAAGGTGATTTCATAGCACAAAACAATTAACCATCTTGGGATTTTTGTCTGAAGGACTGGCAAACCCTGGATATTCACAGAAGCCCAAACCAACAACCATTCATGGGGTCCCCTGTGGTGTGGTGAGCACCATGCTAAGGATGAGGGACTATTACCTGTATGTGAAGTATTATTACGAATATGAGATACTGTTATATATCTATGAAGTATCAATACACATACACGAGGTATTATTTATATTTATGCAACACGTAAGCACCTTACACATATCCTCTAATACCACAAGGTATTCTTATTCTTGACTTGCAAAGAAACCAAGGCTCCAAGAGGTAAAATATCTATTTGGTTGATAGTCACACAGCGAACAGTAAAGGCCAGTTCAGGAATTCCCACGCTGGCCCAGCCATCCACAGCCTCCAAAGATGGCTGAATAGCCTGGATCCCACTGGAGGTAGGGAAGTCTCCTGCTGACCGCCCTCCTGCACACATCCGCCCCCCTCACCTGGAGACATAGATAGGGGCTGACTGAATCAAAGTACACTCATATAATGCCATTGAATGCAGCATTTTAACAAAGCAGAAACCCTAAGTCTACCAAGAAATTAGTGTTTACTTGTATAAAATGAGGAAAAGAAGACAGATACTCAAACATGCATAAGCGAAAATACACATGAAACTTTTTGATGGGGTATGTAGTAAGTTACTTATCCTTAAAAAACTTCTACTACATGGATACTGGATGCCAGGCAATATTCTGGGCATAGACTACTCTTGGCCACAAAGGACTAGCTCACCGCCATTCCCTCAATTTTAGCTCAGACATTCTGGATCTGGTCCTTAACAGACAGGTCTCCACTAACAAAGCATGGAATTGCCATGATACTCCAGATACTAGCAGTTATGATTCATAGGTGCTCATGACAGAAGCCAGGATGGAAGTTTCCCTAGCTGACCTCTGGGGAGTTTATTTTTCCTTTCAATAATTCTATTTTGACTTCATGGACTTAATGGTTAAAAAAAAAAAAAAGTTGCAAGGTCCATGGAAGGAAAACAAGAGTAGGTACTAAAATCAAAAGAGCGCTGTCTTTTTCATAGAAAAAAATAGATGATATGTTCAGGTGAAATAAATGCTTCATGGCAGTGAATTTTAAATATTAAGTAAATATTTATGGGCCACCGAAGAATACATTCTGCACGGCATCCTCTCACAATGCGTTAAAGAAAATCTCTGTTCAAAACAGGAAAGAGGAAACCACCACCAATGCCCTCGCAGAGAGTCCCGCGCGCTGCGTCTCCCCGAGAGCCGCACAGTGGGAACCAGAGCCGTGGGAGAGGGGAGGCTCGGGCCGTCGCTGGCTTACTCTGGGCGTAATCTAATCGGGAGAGAACTGGTGGCACGTCAAGATGGGCATGTCTAGGCTTGGCGCCTGTGGCTCAACCGGCTAAGGTGCTGGCCACGTACACCTGAGCTGGCGGGTTCGAATCCAGCCCGGGCCCGCCAAACAACAACGACGGCTGCAACCAAAAAATGGCCGGGCGTTGTGGCGGGCGCCTGTAGTCCCAGCTACTTGGGAGGCAGAGGCAGAAGATTCGCTTGAGCCCAGGAATCAGAGGTTGCTGTGAGCTGTGATGCCACGGCACTCTATCCAGAATGACAGTTTGAGGCTCTGTCTCAAAAAAAAAAAAAAAAGAAAAAGAAAGAAAGAAATATGAGAGTAAATACAAGAAAAGAATTAAAATCTGGAAAGCAGTTGCCCTTGGTAGGAAAGGGTAAGTAGCAAATAAAAGTCTTTCATTAAAAGCTGTAGCACTGGCT
>CAUYRH010085901.1:0-14226 GCA_963574655.1 Perodicticus potto
AATAACTGAGAAAATGCCAGGAAGGCTATGTTAATCAGTTTGATGAAAATAGTTAAGATTGTATATGAAACCAGCACATTGTACCCCTTGATTGCACTATTGTACACAGCTATGATTTAATAATAAAGACAATTAAAAAAAGAAGTAAGGTGACTATAGTTTAAAATAACCTATTGTATATTTAAAAATAGCTAGAGGAGAATAATTTATTCTCTCAATAATTTAAATTCTTTTATCTAGCATTTAAAAAGACAACTATTTAATACATGAATTATACAGTTCAATGATGTTTATTAAATTCACAGTCAATTTTAGAATATTTTCACCACCTCAAAAAGAAATCCCATACCTGGCTTGGTGCTCATTGCTCATTGGTTAGGGCGCCAGCCACATACACCAGGGCTGGCAGGTTCGAACCCAGCCCGAGCCTGCTAAACAATGACAACAACAAAAAAATAGCTAGGTGTTGTGGCAGGTGTCTGTGGTCCCAGCTACTTGGGATGCTGAGGCAGGAGAATCACTTAAACCCAAGAGTTTGAGGTTGCTGTGAGCTGTGATGCCATGGCACTGTACCGAGGGCAACATAGTGAGACTGTCTCAAAAAAAAAAAAGACAACTATGTAAGGTTGGATCCCAAGTATGCTGATGTGATCTTTACAAATTATATGTATGTATTGAATGATCACATGTATCCTGAATATATGTACCTTTATTATGTATCAAAAATGTAAGTAAAGGGAACAACTTTGTCCCAAAACAAAGGAGACTCTTATAAGAATAAAATGATTTAATATTTAATAAATGTGAATATATTCAAGGAAAATAATGCAGTCTGCTTTTGGACTGTGGATAACTGATATAAATCTTGAAATGAGATAATTTTTTTATACCAATTATACATTTCTCAAAGGACAGCTTTAATGCTAATGGAGAGAATGAACCTAGAGAACTTATCTTGATGAAATTTGTCTTCTAAATGAGGATGCTGTTCTGATTGATATGACATTGATGAGTTTGATAAAATGAGCCATTGTTTATAGGCCTTTTCTATTGCTGAAATTCAAGGCTGCCAAGATTTTCTGTGAAGTACTGTTAAGGAAACTCAGAGAAGTCTCCTCCACAGTAGGTGAGTGGGAGAAGCTAACTGAGAGATTAGAACACCTGGAGCTTTGATCAAGACCTCCTGACCAGTGTGACAGCTGAAGAAAGAAAATCTAGAGAATGGTAGGATTCATTGAAATATGATATGCAAGATTATCTGGCAATATCTCAATTTTTTTTGTTCTAAGAAAACACACAATGTATTTATGACCTGTTAGTGAGAGACAAGATATACAAGAAAATTGGCTCTCTTTGTTGAAGAAAAATGTGTTAGTTGGTCATATATTGCTTACTGAACCTTTTTATACTTTGGGGCATCATAGGATTTAAGCTGATCCGAAGCCTTTTCAAATTGTTCAGATATTTTTCTATATAGAGAATATCTTTCTGAAAGTCTCTAATTCATGGGACAGTTTTCTCAAAGCTAGAATTCCTTTATACGACTTCACCAGTCAAGAGTGAACACAATGTAGCTCTCTCTTCCCTCATCCATTCTTCTTGCCCAACTAACTGGGTTCAGCAGTGAGTGGATCGGTGAGGGACTGACTGGACCCTCAGCCTTGACCCTCATTGCATCTCTGTACCTGTCATGCTCTTGTGTTTTGAAGGTTTTGGATTTTGGGAGCAGCCTTTTCCTTTTTAAAAGTGCACTTTAACTTGGGAGAGGACACATCTGAAATTTTTATCAGTTGACATCTTCATAAGAACTTGCTAAAAATAGTTACTGCTCAGGAAAGAGGAGAAGGGAGGAATGTTGTAAGCGAAATGAGCTAGAACCCCAGTTTCACAGCCCAATGTCGATTCTGTCCAAAAAATTTACCAAAACCATCACTTGTGAAAGATCTACATGTATTTACTTCTTATACTAAAAGCATCACAAGTTTGAAGGTAAAATATGTTCTGGAATGGACTTTAAGAAATGTGTTCAATTACAGTTTATGCCTCTACTAAAGTCACCCTTTATATATGTTTCCATCCCCCCCCCCATTACCTCCTAGAGATGATGGGAGCAACAAGGAGGGAGAGGAAGGAGGCTGATTAATCATATCTCCTCGCCACTGGCCTATGCCTATGCTATTTCTTTGGTTTTTCTTTAGTGGCGTGAACCCCTCTGACCCTGAACAGCTCAGATTTCAAGAATATTAAAGAGAATTGCTCCTTTGTCTTTTCCATTTTATAGTGGAAGTCCCTGGCTACATATTCTGGAGGAACTTGAATAAACAGGAAAGAAGGTTGCACAGAAAAGAGCACCCAATAGATCTCCTTCAGCTCCAGATCTGCTCCCTCAACCCTTCTCTCCTAGTCTGGGAATACCTGAAGTCTGCCTCCAGGGACAGTGAACAACTGGTGCTTTGGAGAGTGGGGACAGGAGGATCTGTTTGACATTTGTTGAAGTCAGTTAACACCTTGAAGTGGTAGCAGGTGCAAGACATATTGACCTTTGAGTGTTTAAATAAACAGGCTTTAAAGTTTCAGATAATTATGTCTGAGGTAATCCACAGCTGCTCTGGGACACTTGGACGTTTCATTAAGCCACATTTGGCTCAATGGACAACATTAAGCCACATTTTAACTCATCCCTAGATGTATGGAGTCTATTCACTGACTCAGTGAGTCACTACTTGCCTTTAAAGTTTCATTAAAGGCAGAGACATCACAAAAGAAGAGGTTGTATTAGTTATACTTTGATCCAGGTTCAGTTAGACATTTGCGGTGAGAATAGATAATGATGTCAAAAAAGAGAGCCTAATTCATTGATGTATTCTGCACTGTTCAGGTCTAACAAACACTGAAAAGTGTGAAGGAGCTGTCAGGGTGGCATCTGGTTAGCCACGGTGACATGCAACAGAGGGATGGATGTTGAATCATTGAAGGTGATATGATAGTTTGTGTGGGTGCTCGTGTTGGCCCTGTGTCCCCCTCTCTTTCCTGTCCTCACCTCCACCATGCAATTCCCTGCTCTTACCTCTTCCATGTAAACAGTGCATCTACTCAAGACACAGTATATTTTGAAGGACACAGGTGATTCAAATGCTGTTTGTGCTCCGATATTACTAACCTAATTTACACAGCCCAGCAATGATGAAATACAAGCATAGCAGAATCTAAAAGAGCTTGTCCCAGCTTATTAAGTTGTTATGATGCACATTACAAGCTCATTTGCTGTAATTAATTAGTGAAGAGAGGATAGAGCCTCAGCCTTAATTACTTCTATCTAACAAATGTTTTTGAGGAGATTTCGTTTATTAAGAAAAGCACGACTGAGAAGAGCACGCGTGCTAAAATCTCCTTGTGTGCTCTCTTCACTTTATATTCTTTTCCAAAGCTACCATTTAAAATAAAAATCTAAAGCTCTAAATAGAAGCATGCACTTGCACCTTGGCCAGTAGGCTCCTCTGCTAACCTCACGATTCCTAAACCACTGTGTTTACGTGAAGTGTGCTATCTCCCAGTGGTTACTGGTAGATCCTTGTGCTTTAATGCTTTCAAATCCCTAGAGTGTGTCCAGAGATAGTTTCAGGAGGAATAATGGAGCCCAGTTTACTTCTTCTCCTTGTCAAGGCACCAGAGCAAGATCATATGGTAAGTCCAGTTTTTGAGAAGTCAAAGTGGCAATGTAAAAACCAATAGTAAAGATGTATAATATGTTGATATCTGTCTTCTAAACTATTATTATTTTTTGTGGATGTCCATATTTTACGTGGCAACATATAAGCAGTAATGGTTCTTCAAAATTATCTAGTGCTTAATGATTTTCACAGTGGATTTTTACATATATTACTTTATATGGTCATTTTCCAAACAATGAAGCAGGCTGGGTAAAATGTTACCACCTTCCATTTATAAATAAAGGAACTAAGATCAGAAAATGTTAAAGGACTTATCCTAGAACTCACAACTGCCTTTAGCAGAGACCAGAAACAAGGCTGGACTCCCTGTGGTCATCTGGCACATATCCCTCTAGACTATGGTTGCTGAATATTTTAAACATACGGAGAATAAATAACAACATACGGATCCCCCTCCCTAGATTTAATGGATGTTGGTCTTCTGCTATCTATTTCAGATTATTTTTGCTTGGCCATTTATAACAAAGTGTCATGAATGCATCTAATGCTATCCTTCCCCTTCTCTTCCCCTTACCTCCTCCCCATATCCTGGGGTTACCATTTTCCTAAATTTGTTGGTAGCATTTTCACACTTTTTCTGATGTATATGACCATCAACAAACATAGTATTATTTTGTGCTTTAAAATCTTATATACATGGAATCATATGTACCATTTGGCAACTTTAGGTTGGTCATGCCTCTTTAGAACATTATCCAGCAGATCAAGTTCATTTTAATAGCTGCATGGTATTCCATTATATGAATAAGCCACTGTTTATTTATCCATTCCTTATTTATGAAAATTTAGATTATTTTTCATTTCTCCTTATTTCAAAACAGTGTAGTAAAGGACACCTTTGTGTTCTCCTGGGCCATAGGCACAAGGGTGGCTAACTGAAAGATATGCCTAGATTTGTAATTAATGCACTGTGCATATTTTTAATTTTCCTGGGTAGTGGCATATTGCTATCCAAAGGAAGTATACCAATTTGTTCTTTAACAAGCAACATATAAATTCTCTTTCCCCATGTTCTCTCCAGCGATTGGTGTTATGATCATTTATATTGGGTTTCCCCAAATCCCACTGGTGTGTACTGATTTCTCTTTGTTTTGCTGTGCTCACTGGTGAGTCTGCCCATCTTTTCTTATGCTTATTGTCACTGAGATCTCATCTCCTGCAAATTTGCTTGATTATATTATTTGCTTGCTTTACTTTTTCTATTGAACTATTCAACATTTTTCTTGTTATTTCTAGCATGGTATGTTTATGATGGTCTCATTCCTAAGCTGAAGGCTCCTGGAGCCACAGAATGTCAGCCTCTCCTCCCAGCTGGAGGGAGGAGCAGCAGGAGGAAGTGTGGGAAGGGCCCAGTGTGTCCCTGGGAGTTTCATGTCTTCTTCCCACTGGGGAGATGGGCAGGAGAGACCCATAAGAGCCCAGGGAAGAGAAGAGTCAGTAAGTGGGAGGGGCTAGCACTTTGGAAGTCCATGGGCACGTGAGTTCCCTGTGGGCCAAGGGAAGGTAGCGAGGCTCAAGCGGCCTTCAAGGAGCCTCCCCCAGTAGCTTCCTTCTAGGTAAGGAGATCCCAGCAGTAAAAGTGTCTGGGTGCACATCTTAGGTCAAGGCCCAGGGGTACAAGAAGTCAGCTAGAAAGCACTTTGTTGCAGTGTGGAGACTCCAAGATTAGGGTTTGTGACACAAATATGCCTTTGAGTGCCTGATACCTAGAGGATGCCCACAGACAGATTGCAACGGTACCATGCAGGGTCCAATGGAGATGTGCCTAGTTATACCAAGTTCGCTGTGCAGAGGTAAACACTGGTAAAAGGTAAATGCCTGGTAAACACTCTTGAGGGAAGTACTCCAATAAGAATAAAAGTAGATTGAGGAGATGCAGCCAAAGATACGGAAAACAAGGATGGTTAAATAAATGTTCTCAAGTTGATTTTGTCTAAAGAATTTTCAATGGCCAAAGGCAGGAGTGTGTGTTTGTGATAGAGGGGGAGCTGTTAACAACCCAGAACTAAAATTCAAAATAATATCAGCCTGGGGATGAGAGAAGAGAGTAAAGGGATGGAAACATATGCTAAAATGTAGCCTCAAAATAATACACATCATGGTTAAGTAAGACTTTTTTCTGTCAGAAGTATAAGATGGATTTAACATTAGAAAATCTCAATGGATGGCAATATACTTCAACAATCGTGTTCATTTCAGTAGATTCAGGATGATTTGATAACAGCCACCAGCTGGTGGTGAGCGGGGCGGTAGCAGGCAGTAAAGTAGTGAATGAGTCACTCCCCCTTCTCTGATGGGGCGCCTGCCTGTAGATAGCTCCTCCTTGAGTCGGAGGTGGGGAGTCTCAACTTGGAATGACAATAGAGATTTCTTTTTCTGTTACTTTTGTTTTAGGTTGGGTTCTCTAGAAGCAGAGCCTTGGAGTGGGATTCTGGGGCAAATAATTTTTTGAGTAATGTGCTTCAGGAAAGGTTAGTAAGGTTAGGAACAAGAAAGTGGGAAAGCCAAGCAAAGATGTAATTTCAGGAGAAATCTATCCTGGGCCTCCTCTGTGGGGGAAGGGGCTGCGACATAAGTTCCACAGTGGAACCATTCCTTTTGGAGCCGTGGGCCAACATTTTGTACTTTTGTAGTCAGCCAGTGGGGATTGGTTGAGACTTCCCAGGTAGGTGGGGGCCTCTGGGAGCCACATGCGGACACCCTCATAGCAGCTGAGGGAGGGTCCACCTGATGCTGAGATGAAGCGGGTGGGTGGAGAACACCACACCACCCACACACTAATTCATGAATCGATATGGAATTTAATATCTGAATCAAGATTATATTTTACAATTTAAAGTGATTATAGGATTTTCTATATCCTAATTGTGCTCAGGAAAAAAGCATAGGATTGCCTGTTTCCATCCGGGGCAGAGGAAGTTGTCCCTTGACTAAAAAGGACAGAAAAAGACAACAAACAACACTAAAGTGATTTTCTATAATTATACCTGAGTCCTGCGTCGTCAGGACAGAGCTTGTCTGCACAGGAACGCATGAGCACATAGGTGTCCGCACACACATTTTATCCTATTTCATTTCACATACATGTATACTCATATGTATATTTATGCACAGATTTACATATGTACGTATACAGAGGGTGACAAATAATGGATACATATTTTAAGAAAGGAAAAAAACTGTATTAAATTTGTGATACTCAAGTCGCATTTGACTTCTGCAATTACAAGAGGTGCTTAGTGAGACTTGTATTCATCCTTTGTTATCAGCATATATTGAATATTACAATTTTAATACAGTTTTTCCCTTAAAATTTGTCTACATTTTTTGGCACCCTCTGTATAAATGTAATCTAGTGTCTCACACCCCATAACTTAGAAAGAAAATGTTCTACACATGACTTTTGAGTAGCCACTGTGAACACCACTGCAAAGACACTGAGACCTGCACTGCTTTTATCGCTGTGTCAAAGCATAAATGATCTTTGTAGCCAAAGCATAAATGACCTGCGCATTTTCTCGTCAGCATTCTACTTCTTTGAATTAGTAAAAGTTGAAAAGAGAGCATTTTCTTTTTCTGCCACAGATTGGAAACACGTGGCTCTTGAGCAGACTTCCAGCCAAGTGTGGACCTTACGGGAATGGCAGAGATCACATGCATTGCTCTGGGGGCCTGTGCACCAGGTCACATTGCTTCACTTTAGATTCCCACCACTCGATCGAGGGGCAGTCCACAGACAGGGGCCCACTATGATGCTGCTGATGCTGAGCGTTGCCCCAGAAATGTGTCCGCTTGTTTCTTTGCCAGGTAAGGATCTGAAGATGAGATGCTTGAGTCCCTCATGCCTCACGTTTGGTGCCAAACCAGGACTTCACTGCACGAAACATTCCCCTTGCCAACTTGCCTTTATTGAAAAGATACTCTTTTCCATGCCCAAGAATATATCATGGAAAAGGATAACCATTTAGCCATGTTTGACCACGGCCCTAAGGAATTCAGCAGGATCCCACAAAATTCCAAACATACTTTTTATTTCACAAGCAACAGAAGCAGGGCACATCAATGGACATGATAACCCAACTATATAGCACAAGAATATGGGGAAAGGGGCAAGGGAGGGGAGGGGAGAGGGGAGGATTGGTGGAGGGAGGGCGATTGGTGGGACCACACGGTGCATCTTGGAAGGGTACAGGTGAAACTTACTAAATGCAGAATACAAATGTCTTCATACAATAACTAAGAAAATGCCATGAAGGCTATGTTAACCAGTTTGATAAAAATATTTCAGATTGTGTATGAAACCAGCACATTGTACCCCTCAATTGCACTAATGTACACAGCTATGATTTAATAATAAAATAAATAAATAAATAAGTCATGCTTTAAAAAAAAGGATAAAAATTGCTTAATTCTTTAGAAGGGGGGTACAATGTCACCAGAGTGCCAAATATCAATATTAGGAGGGTTGTTGCACAGCACAGCTACATGCTGTAAAAGCTGAGCTGACCATTAAGAACAGGGCACTTTATTTTGCTGTATGGAAAGGCATAAGCACATGGTTTCACACCAGCATTTTAGGAGTTCCTCCAGCTCTGAAGCCTGCACACAGTCGGCACCCTCTCCTTTCACATTCAGGCAGCCCGCTAGCCCTTGGAGCCTCCCAGCACACACTGCACCGTTGTTTGAGAGCACATCTCCCATGCCAGACAGCAGGAAGCACTGATGAGGCTCCAGGTGGAGGCATGTTTGTTTTCTGTGGTTCAGAAACCATTTCTGTTTGCTTGAATAAGACACTGTCTAAAAGCAATTTCCTTTCTCTCTCCATGGCTTCTTGAAAATGATAAATTATTAAAATCAAGCCTACTGCTACCGTAATGAATGAGAGGTGATCTCACATCAGAGACAGTAAGCGGTGGAAAAGGTTTATAAAATTAGCATAAATCCATTCTATGGGTCTCAAGGTTGTGGTTTTTGTGGCTGTGTGGTAGTTCCTCTCTCCTCCCCTACCCAGCGCTCCCACTCCTAGCCACTCTTAGATTCCAATATTGCTTTATAAAGATGACTCATTTTAGGATAAAGTTCTGTCTTTCACACTGAATCACTGCTTAGGAGAGGTCATGAGCAAGAAGAGAACAATGAAATGACTAACAGTGGGGTAGAAATCATGAACTAAACTGAACAAAGTTGCTTGAGAAGTAGATTCTGTTTATAGATGGGCCCTGTGTTCAGAGAGTGCCAGAGTGCCCAGGCTGGACTTCCAGTCAGAAAACCTGGATGCTGGCCCCTTATCTGACACCTGTGTAGCTGCAGCCACACCCTTCAATCACACAAAGGCTCAGTTTCCACTTCCGTAAAACAGTGAAACTAGTTACTCATTTCGTTCTCTCCAAAGAATTATCAAGTACCAAACAAGATAATATATGCAAAAAACTTCATGAACCGAAAAGTACTTTACAAATATAAGATGCCAGTAGAAGAGAACATATGTTAAAGCTGGAGGTCAATTGTTTTTCTTAACTTTGTCCCTTCTTATTAATTCACACCACCACGAAGCCCCCGTCATCTCAATTCCCACCTGTGAACTGGTCTCTGGCATCCAGTTCCATCCTTCAAGACTCCATCAGCCCCTCTTGTGCCTTGAAGCCAAGTGGATTGTCCTAAATGACCAGGGAAATTTCTTCTTGAGTCTTACAAGCCATTGGAGTCCTGTGTAGCATTTTAAGATAATAAAAACAACATGCCCAAGGTAAAGGAGTGACGTGATGCTAATGTGATCCAGATGTCAGTTTAAACCTCCGTCTCTTAAGAACCTGGCGATGTCAAGATACAATGATTCTGATCCCCAGTTCCAGAGCATGTCATTGGTGTCATGCTCATTACTGAGAGCAAACTTCCTCATCATTCCTGGATTCTTCTGGACATTTGTTGTTGTTGCACATGACAGAAATTCAAGTTAAAAATATGATAAGCCAAAAAGCTGATAGCATGGTAGCATGGCTTCAGGCATGACTAGACTGAGTGACTCGACCTCTATCTACAGGAGCTTCTTTTTGCTCCATTTCTGTCTGTGTTGTCTCTCTCCATGTGTGGACATACTGATGAAGGGAACCTGAATTAATTGAGATTAACTAGCAGTGAATTTTTGCCATAAGTAACATTAAAACATTTAAGTGACTTAAACAAGATAGTTTATTTTTCTCTTAGAGAGTCTGGTTGTCGACAATTCAGGACTGCTGAGACAATTATGTCTCAGGGGGTCTTCTGCTACCTACCTGTCCTACTGCTTTCTGCCCTGCCTTTCCTAGAGTGGGGACATTGTTTATGGCCCAAAATGGAACTCTGGCCACGACATCCATTTTCCAAGCAGAAGGACACACCTGGGAGAAGGTAATGATGAAGGGTACAAAGTAACTGTCTTTTTAAGAAAAGATTTCTAAAAGCTTTCATATGATCTTTTCACTCATGTGCCACAGACAGGGAAGTGTAAGCTTTTGTGCTATGCACTCCCTAAGAGGATTTGTCCAGACAAAACTTCATTACTGTGACAGAAGGAGGGAACAGATATTTCAGCAACTAACCCCCGTGCCACAGAGCCAAGTAGACATCCGATTAGCTTTATAATCTCCCTGGAAAGACAGTATCTTCTCAGGGATCATTCTAACAGGCTCAGCTGGACACTTCTGTCCCTTGTTGAACCAGTCACTGCCAGTGGGGTGACCAACCAGAACTTCCCTGTGCTCACCTCCATACTGGGCATGGGAGTGGGCCCACCAGCCACACACAGCCTACACGGAGGGACGGTTTCCTCCAGGAGAAATGCTATGTAGGCAGATGGTATCTAATGCCAGGCAAAGGAGGCTGGGCTACCGGGGGCTATGACATGTCCACTGCGAATTCCTGTCTCCACCTTCAGCATGGTAACATTCTCTTTTATCCAATGACAACTGAGAGGCAAAATTCAGTTCCTTTGCTGAGTGAAAAAATTCACTTCTGCTACCATTCCTGTACAAAATGGTGGGAGGAACCTTTCACTGGTTATGTCTAAATATCACAAATGCCTCAATATTGCCAGACTTCTCTTTCTCCTGTGAGTTGTGCATTAACGCAACAACCCTTTGCAGTTGTGCGATGTGTAACACAGACAACCTGATGAGGTGTCGCTGGATCCTATTGTTGGGAATTTCATTCAAGCCCAATCACTGATTAGTATAATATTATGAAGGATTTTCATTCATGACTCTTGTGGGTAGATATTCATAATCACCACAACCTAATCACTTATTATATTTAAAATGCATATTTTAAAACATCTTTAATTGTCATGTGTCAATGACTAATAGTGAAATCTAATACTTGTGAATGTGAGGTTACCCTAACCTCAAGAATATTTACTAAATCTACTATCCTTAAAAAAATGCTAATTTATCAAGTCAGTGCTTAGCAACCTTGGCTAGCCCTTACAATCCCATGAAGGTTCATGAGAAGAAAACTGGTTGCAAGGTCAACCAATTAAATCAGGATATCTAAGGAATGGGGACTGGACTCCATTCTTGCTTTTATCATACATTTCATCATACTGGCCTCCACAAGCAACTATTAACATTAATTGAGTTCTTTGTGGGCTGACTTTTCTTCCCTAAACAATATTTATGTAAATGAAGACTTCATAGAGCCTCAAATACAGGGTGGGGATAACGTTTGTGGGCAATTTAAAATAGTTTAATGTAGAAAACTGCACTGTATAAAGTTCTCTGCCTCATATCCAGACACACACAGGACTGAGTATATGTGTCTGCATATCTGGGCCACGGGAAGATGCAGGAAATCAGAGCCCCTCCCTAGCCTGGGGCACCCTTCCTGATCCAAATCCCTTCTCCTCCACCTCCCGATGCTTTGACTGTTCAGGCTCAGTTTGCGTTTGAAGCCTGTTGTTCAGCTTTCAGATTCTTGGCATCATTTCCGTCTTGTCCAAGCTAGAGCTCAAAACCTATGCTGGTTAGGGATTGGAAGGAATAGCGGGAATCCAGCCCTGTCCAGGGGCTGTTCAGGTGAGGCTCCCTTTTGTTTTAATATACATACAGAGGCCCGGAAGAACCCAGGACTTGGCCTTTCTTACACAGAGGAAGTAAATCTTGTTGTAAAGCATCATAAATCCACCGATGAAACCGTGTTTATTCAGCTTACTTCCTTTCTCAAACAACTTCACAGCTCTCAGTAACTGAAGGCCGGATTAAGAAAGCACTGATTTTCGGCCTGCTCAGCATTCTCAGGGAGGGAAACCGGGAGCCCTTCCTTTCAGCCGGCGCGGGAAGGAGCTCTGAGCTCTCGCCGCTGAGCTGGGCGGGACGAGAGCTGTCGCGCACCTGTTCACCGTGGGGTCCCCGCTCCTGCTGGTAGGACATGAGAGTGGCACGGGTCACCTTCCGCAGCTGCCACTGCGACTCCTGAAAGTTTCCCTAGGAATAAAAGGAAAGAAAAAGAGAGGAAGAAGGGGCAGGGAGCAGAAATACAAGAAAGCACAGTGTCCTTACAAAAATATTTCGGTATAGCTGGTGAAGGAGAGAGAAAAGGTCAATTCGATCCACTCATTACCACCAACGAGAGAGAAAAGGTCAGTTCGATCCACTTGTTACCACCAATGAAAGAGAAAAGGTCAATTGGATCCACTCATTACCACCAAGGAGAGAGAAAAGGTCAATTGGATCCACTCTTTACCACCAGGGAGAGAAAAGGTCAATTTGATCCACTCGTTACCACCAAGGAAAGAGAAAAGGTCAGTTCGATCCACTTGTTACCACCAATGAAAGAGAAAAGGTCAATTGGATCCACTCATTACCACCAAAGAGAGAGAAAAGGTCAATTGGATCCACTCTTTACCACCAGGGAGAGAGAAAAGGTCAATTGGATCCACTCGTTACCACCAAGGAGAGAGAAAAGGTCAGTTCAATCCACTTGTTACCACCAATGAAAGAGAAAAGGTCAGTTCGATCCACTCATTACCACCAAGGAGAGAGAAAAGGTCAGTTCGATCCACTCTTTACCACCAGGGAGAGAGAAAAGGTCAATTTGATCCACTTGTTACCACCAGGGACTCGATCTTCCCAGAATAACCGTTGGCTGGGCGATTACTTTCTTCTTCATTCTATTTCTAAATCAAGTCCTAGGGAATTTTCAGACCTCCCCAAAGTATCACGGGTGCTGGGATCAATAAGCAGGTCTCCCACGGAACTCGCAGGCCCCCTCGCCCTGCAGCAAAGCAGCGGGGTCGGCTGCCTCGGACTCCGCAGGCCTGAGGTGCCGCGCTCGCTCCGGGCCCAACGCTGCCTCTGAGGAGCCGGCCCTAGCAGGCGTTGGCGTCTGGCGGGGCTGCGACTTCCTCATGGTGAGCAAAGAGGAAACTGGGCACTGCGTGAAGAGGCTCGAGGAATGGCGTCCGTAGGCCGTGCTGATTGCACAGGTGGGAGGGAGAATACCCGAGGGAAATCCGAAACACGAAGTGGGTGATGGGACAACACACACCTTCCAGGCAATTACAGGGTAGTGATTAAAGAGAAAAAGCTGAGAAATGTGGACACCTGTTAATTTTTAAAGAAGAATATGAACTTTTTTCTCTTGCAGAAATCTTTCTGGAAAGTGAAGCACACTGGTCCTGATAATCTTTGGCTATCCATGGAAACTGCAGCCCTTCTGATTTCAAGATTGTTCCTTTTCAAGCACCAATGGAAGCAAGAAAAGCTTTATCTTTCTCTGCTGCACCCCATTCAATAAGAGGATTTGTTCTGTCAAATTTGGATTCACTTAAGGACCTAGAAGGCCACATGTGCCCCTATGCCACAGGTTCCCCTCCCCAGTGGGCTTGAACCCCCATTAATTGTTGATATTGCTGTGAATAATTTGATACTGATACCAGAATTTCAGGCTCTTGGTCTCGGTGATTCGAAGAAGGAATCGATGGACCACAATAGTGGTGGTAAGTTAGGATTTATTTACAGGAAAAAATTATAAGTAGAGGAAGAACTAAACCTCCAGGCAAGAGGACCCAGGAGGGGAGCAAACTCTCTTGCTCCCTCTCCAAGTTTCAGCCGAGGTCTGCCTCTGGAGGAAAACAGGCAGCTCTTCCTGTTCCCTCTCCGAGGTCTAGCCGAGGTCTGCTTCTGGAAGGGAGCAGGCAGCTCTTCCTGCTCCCTCTCCGAGGTCCCACCGAGGTCTGCTTCTTAGCTGTTTTCTCTTCGAAGGCCTGCTGAAAATCTGCCATTGAGCTCTCTGCTTAGGGGTTTATATAGTCCCAGGGACTTGCCTTGTTGGAGCTTCTTAGGGGCGGGTCTTCATTAGTTACAGCCAGCTGTCCAATGAAGACCCGGGCCCTTGAGACTGACATGGTATTGACCAATCAGATTTGCGCGTGGAGCAGCCAGCAAGGCGCCAGTGTCTTCCCCACAGGTCCAGCCCTTTCGCAAGCTGGTTTCTCTATCCACCACAGCCACAGCATCAGCGC
>CAUYRH010085902.1:0-23101 GCA_963574655.1 Perodicticus potto
ATATGTTCCAGCTCCATCCATGTAAACATGAAAGAGGTAAAGTCTCCATCTTTCTTTAAGGCTGCATAGTATTCCATGGTATACATGTACCACAATTTATTAATCCATTCGTGGGTCGATGGGCACTTGGGCTTCTTCCACGACTTAGCAATTGCAGCCCAATACATCTTTGTTCTCTTTCTTTCTGCCTCTTTCTCTCTGTCCTTTCTCTGACATCTTTTGCAGACGTCCTTAATCAAATAGAGAACAACCTGTACTATCATAAATTTGGTGAGAGTCTTATCATGAAATCTAGTGTTAATTTTTGATTACACATTTTTTTCTCCTTTATTTCGTTTATCTGGTGAATTGTGTTGATTTGTTGCCAGATGTTAAACCATTTCTATATTTCTGAAGTAGACCTACCTTTATTTGCCAAAGTTGTGGCCTGAATGTTTGTGCCTCACAAAAAAATGTATATGTTGAAGCCCAAATCATATTTAAAGGTGCTTCCAGGGAGGTTATTTAGTTATAAGGGTTGAGCCCTCTTTAATGACATTAGAAGCCTTAAAGAAGATGCCTTAGAAAAAAATGAAGTCAGACACTGGACCTCTCTTACTTTCCTCTTTAAGTGGATACAGAAATAAAATGGCCATGTCTAAACCAAGAAGAGTGCCTCCACCAAGAACCTGACCTTGTGAACATCCAGAACTTATACTCCAGCCTCCAGAACCATGAGAAATAAATGTCTGTTGTTTAAGCCACCCACTCTGTGGTAACTTTTTATAGCAAATCAAAATGATTAAGATGGTCATTGTATATTATCATGTACATATTAATACATTCTTTTAAAAAATATTTTCTTAAGTTTTACATGCTATTCCATATTTTTTGTCAAGTTTTTGTGACGTATTTTATAAAAATTGTGCTGGCATTAGAAAATGGCTTGAAAAAATTTCCCTCTTTCTCCATTCTGTGGAAAAAACGGGGGTGATTTCTTCTTAAGTAATTGATTTAAACTAGAATTTATCAGAGCTCCTTCATGCCTCTTTTGTTGTTGTTATTGTTTGTGGTGGCAAGACTTTCAGGAATAAATTCAATTTATCTTAGAGGTATAAAGCTATACAGATTTTCATTCATCACATTCTAGTTTTGCTTACTTATCATTTATAAAAAAATTAACATATTTCATCTAAGCTGTGTAATTCATCATAATACTCTCCAGAACGTTCTTGTAACATTTTCTGTCTATGGAATCTATGGAGGTATCTTCTCTTTGGTGGCTGATAATGGCAATGTGCATGCTCTGTTATTTTGATTACTGTGAATTTACCAATGTTTCTGAGTTTTTCAAAGAACCAGCATTTGGATTTCTTAATTTCTATTCTGTTTATTCGACATCTCTGATTTTTTTCAGCTTTAATATTTACTATTTATTTCTTTCTGTTTACATTGGGTTTACTTTGCTCTTCTTAGTGTTCTCATTTGGAAGTTTGGATCATTGATTATAGGTATTTCTTCATTTCTAATATAAGCTATTAGATTTTCTACTAAGCACTGTTTGGCTGTGTCCCACATATTTTAATTTATTTTCCATATTATTCAGTACATTATTCTAGTTTAATATTCCTCATGATTTCTTCTTTGATCTTGTATTTATTTGCAAGTTTTGCTGTCTCATAGTTATCACTGTTCTCAGGATATTTTCTCGTTTTTTTCTTTTATTTTTGGAGTGATTTCCTTTTTTTAATCAGAAATTCAGACTTGAATCAATTTTTTCTTTCAGAATTTGTCCTTTTTCAGTTTGTCTTTCATCAGTCTAGAAAACTCTCAGAAAGAATTTTCATGATGGTTGATTTTCTTAATATTTTCCACTTTTAGAACTCCTAGTCAACATTTGTGATATTTGCTATTTAAACTTGTATCAGTTTACCTGGGCTCCCATATCAAATTACCACAGAATCGGTGACTTAAAAAACAGGAAAACAGTAATTGCTTTTTTCCTGGTTCTGAAGGCCTGAAGTCTGAAATCTAGGTCTGGGCACGACCCTATTCCTAGCAATGGCTAGGTAAAATCCAAGTCCACTAGAGTTCAAGAAAAATTAAAATATCTGGTATGGCATGTAGAGTCCGGGTATCTTGCTATAGTGTGTATGTCACAAAATCTCTAGGGAAAATCTATTTCATGTCTTTTCTGGCTTCTGCTGGTGGCCCCATCCTTTAATTCACGGTCATGTCTGACTTTCTCTTCACAGCACCTTCTTTCTGCTGTCTGCCAAATCCTTCTCTACTTCACTCATATAAGGATACTTGTCATTGAATTTGGGCCCACCCAAATATTTCAAAATGATCTCATTTTAAGTTTATTTATTTAATTACATCTAAAGGTTCTGTTTTTCAAATAAGGTTATGTTCACAAATTCTATGAATTAGATCACCAATGTATCTTTCAGTGTGCTATGATTCAACCCACTACAAATCTTTCAATTTCTTAATTATGCAACCTGCATCATTTATGTATTGCTAAGGTTCTCAAGAAAAAGAGGACATGTAAATATGTGTGTGTGTGTAGAGAGAGGCAGAGAGCAATAGAGACTGAGAGAGAAAGAGAAACAGAGTGAAGAGAGCCAGAGGGAGGCTTATTGAAGGAATTGGGTTATGTGATTGTAGCGGCTGGCGAGTGTGAACTCTGCCGAGCAGGCCAGCACATTAGAGCCTCAGGGAACGGCTGATGTTTCATCTGAAGTCCAAAACCAGCCTTGAACAAGAATGACAACTTCCTCAAGTGATTTCCGCCATTTTCTTTATGGGCTTCAAGGGATGGAATAGGTCAATCACATTAGAAGGATAATTTGTTTACTCAAAGAATACTTATTTAAATATTAATCTCATTTAAAAGTATCTTCATAGTGGCATCTAGATTGGTGTTTACCCAAAATATCCTAAGGTATAATTAACCCTAGGGTTATCTACCTCTTACCTTTACCTGAAGTGTTTTCATCTGATTATTTTCTCTATAATTTATAGATTTTCTGGATTCTGTTATTCATTCTCAAAAATTCATAAGTCTATTATCCTCATTAATTTGTCCGCTCTCTCTATCTTATTTGAATTATTCTTCTGTAGGTTTTTTGTTGTTTTTTCAGTCATTTCAACAACTGCCATGTTTTCTTGCTCAGAGCATCTCATTAGGCCATGCATGTTTGTTTGTTTTTTTAATTAAATGTTTTACATTTTCCCAAGCATCCCAGATAATCATTTCACATTACCATCATATTTATTTCACACCACTAACATAGTACAAGAATATCCAAACCAATTCTTATAATATTATGCTAGTATAAATCCAGGCTCTGTACCCTAAGGCAATGATTTCCCAACTTATTGAGATTTATGCACTTATTAATTTGTTGCTTTGTTTATTTTCAGTGTGGGCTAGAATAGTTTTTGGATGATCTCTAAAAAAAAGTCCTTGTTTATCATACATGAAAATACTTCATTCAGACTATTCTTCCATTTAAATATCATTTGCCTTTTCTTACTCTTCTCCTAGAGCCAGCTTCTTCTATTCTCGTGAAAAGAAAACAAAAATGGCTCTACCATCTATTTTTAGGGAATCGTGTGTGGCCTCCACTTGTAGTTTTTTATCTGAGTACTTATTTCTATTTCATTTAGATTGGGAAGAGAAAAATAGCCCCTTGGTAGACATTGTACAAAAGGGAGAAATGGAACTATATAGAAAATAATCAAACTGGCATTTCATAAGGTATCCTTACCATACAGATATACCAAGAGTTGCCATGTATAATGTAACCTAATCTAGGGTCAGCATACTCCAGCCTATGGGCCAAATCAAGCCTAGTATTTGTTTTTGTAAATAAAGTATTGGAACACACCCATATTCATTTGTTTATATATACATATGGCTGTTTTCTCACTACATATGTGAAGTTACGTAGTTGAAACAGACACCATATGGCCCACAAAACTTAAAATATTTACTATCTGGTCTTTACAGAAACTTCTGCTGACAGCTGTTCTTCAGGGTTCCTAGAGAAAAGAAGTAGATGATGTGAAGGAAGAAGAAAAAATAGTTTTATCTTTCAGGCAATGAATTGATCTCTGGAAATGTATTTGCTTGTTCACCATTATTCTCACAGAGTGTCTCAGTAACTGTTACTGATTGAGGTTGCACTGTTGTTAATTACTTTCTCTTTTCCAGACAAACAAACATCTATAGACAGAGCCTTGGAAGAATTTAAATCTTTTTTTTTTTTTTTCTCTTCAGGTTACAGGGATAAAACCCAAGCACATCAGACTCTGAGGAGAATTTACGTGTCTTCTATGGCACTTCTAGTCTAGCTATCTTGTCATGGTGTGTCGTTCATAAATTAGTGCCTCTTGCTGAGCCTGTCTGGGCACCTCCCTATGTGGGCATTTCATCTTCTATTCTTTGGCACAGTGTTCCAGGCTTTTCCTTAATACTTCCAGTTTCTCGTGGCAACCAGCCAATACCAGTATGTCTAAAGTACGATATATTTCAGTTTCCCAGTGAAACCTAGCTTATCAGAGGAGTAAATCAAGAGTTGCTACAGGAAAATCATGGAATAATTTTATTTTCCTAAATTCAGAAAGACCTCAAGTGTTTTAATACAGTAAAGGTTTATTGGAGATGGCTGTCTTGGTTTTGGCTGCTATAAGGAAATACTATAGATTGGGTGCCTTTTAAACAACAGGTGTTTATTTCTCATGGTTCTATAGGCTGCAAGCATGAGATTAGGGTGCCATCGCTTCTCGGCCTTTTGGCTAAGATCAAGTGTGGAGATCAGGGTGTCAGCATGGTTGTGTTCTAGCAAAGACCCTGTTCCAGGCTACAGACTACCATCTTTGCTTGTATCTTAATGACAAAGGGCGGTGGTGGCCTTGACTGCCTGGCCCAGCTGATGGAAGGACCTGCTGGGCCTTCTGTGTCTCCACTCAGGTGTCAGTGCAGTGGTGGGCAGAGGAGCCAGCAGGTGGGAGAGTGAGCAGAGGGGGCCACAGGAGGCTCCAGGAGCCAGAGGGGCCAGACAACTTCTGGGGAGATACCTCCAGGTTGCCAGCTGTGCTCCGGAGCAGTACTGTATAGGCCCTCCACCTCTGTCTCCCCTTACTCAGCACTTGAGGCTGAGCAGGGAACCCCCTTCACCCCATTTCCAAGTCCTGGTCATTTTCATATAAGTTCACTAGACCTGGAAATGCACTAACCAGGGACCATATCTATTCATTTGTAAACACATTCATTAAACTTGCCCCAGTGGGAGGAACTGTATCTATGCATTTTTAGTCACTCTCTCTCTCTCTCTCTCTTTCTCCTCCTAATAATTTTCCAGTTTCCTTGCACCACCAGGCCACTAGACAAAGGACTCAGGCAGAGGGGAGATTTTTTTCAAACTTGGGATTTTACCTCTGTTAGACTCTCTAGTGCTTTTTCTGCATTTGTTTCTGTCAAAGAATGAAGGGTGCATGTGGGTAGACCCAAGGGAAGAGTCATATCCTGGTGTGCTTGTATTACTAGTTATAATGATTTTATAAGTTTGAAACCAATATTCAGTTATGAATTGTTAGTAGATTAGAAATATTATTAGGGATAGGGAACAAAGTCTAGACAAAGGGAGACAGTTAAGGGGATTCGCTTTGAACCCGTCTTCCTGGCTCTGAGCACAAAGTGTAAGATCCTGTCACTTTAATATTTCTGCAGCCCGGCATGTTGTGTATTCTCTCTCCCCTCGCAGCTGTGGTACAGCAGCTGGCTCGAGGCCTTGAAGCTGCTTTCTGCCAGGACAAGGCTGTGTGCTCTGAGGGAGTGGGTTTTGGGAGTTAAGAATGTGAGTTCTTCAAACTTTGTCCAACTCAGGAAGACTTGCTCCGGACCAGATAAGGAGAAGAAAGGTCTTTTCTTTTGTCACCTTGATTGGGCCAGAGGAGTCTATCTGTTTGGACACAAGGCTGTCAGAGTATTAAAACATCAGATCTGTGGTGACTGTGGGTCAGCTAGGGTTTGGTCCTTGAGTCGGCCTCTGATTGGCTTCCTTATCAGGACTTTGTTTGCATTAAGACCATAATCCTTTGAAACAGTAGAATGTAGTGAGTAAATCCATGCAGTTAACGTAATCAGCTGTAGAGTTAGTCTACTTAGTAGGAATTGGGAATCCAGATGCAGCAAGAACCATGAAGGGATTGTTTGCCTTGCTTTCATTTGATTTATGACTGTAACACTGACGGATGAAATAAATACAGAGCTAGCCTGATCTCGGATCAGCATACTGGAAGCCTCACAAAGAAGAGTGTGCTGCCTCCTGAGCCCTGCTGCCCTTAAAGTTATCTCTTTGTCTGTCTATGATTTCTCTATATTAATATTCTATAACTACACCTAATAATTTTCTATTCTCCTTCCACCACCAGACCACTAAGAAGTAAACCCACCACATGTCGAGGCTGATCCCCGAGAAAAGAAATCCTGTCTTATCACTGATTTGTGGTCCATGGATTCATTCTTTGACTCCCCAAGACCAAGGACTTACTGAAGAGGCAATTCCGGTAACACTAAGATGGCAAAGAGAGAAAGAGAAATTGACTTACCTCTTTGAAGCAGTGTCTTTAATAAGGGCACTAATCCCACTCCTGAGGGCTATACTCTCATGAGCTTCCAAAGTTCTCACTCCTGATTCCATTACATTGAGGGTCTAGGAATCCAATGTATAGATTCTGGAAGACATAGACATTAAATCCATAATCGTTGACTAAACTTTGGTATAAACTTATGGTGATTTTTATTTTGTTTCATGTAATAATTAAGCATTCCTGAAAGTATTAAAATGATTCTAATATTAGCATACCCAGTCTCAAATAAAATATTCTATTCATATCTAAATTTGTATCTTATTATTTCCCTATAGTTTTGGAGCACAAGTCTGTCTGAAAACAGCTTTTTGAGTCAGAAGTCTAACGAAAGGATAATCAGATAGGGAAAAGATGATATCCTCAAGTTAGAGGAACAATTTAATTTGGGGTTCACCTGGGTACTTTTTGCACTTCCAATCTAATAACTTCAAAAAAAATCTTCAAAATGGATTTCTTAGATATGTGATATTTCTAGGGTATTGCCACAGTTAAAGTAAGAGTTAACTTTAAAATATTTTATTTATTCCTAGGTTTTTGGAAGTATCATTGATGCATAAAAATCCTGTATATTTAAGGTGTACAATGTGCTTTTTTATCCAAATCGATGGGGTACATATGCAATTTTGTGGCATGCCTGGATTGTGTAGTGGTCAAATCAGGGCTTTTAGTGTATCCATTACCGAAACAATGAGCATCAGACCCATTAAGCAATTTGTAATTATCCACCCCTTCATCCTTCTAATTCTCTAACATCTACCACTCACTTCTGAGTGAAAACACACAATATTTGACTTTCTGTGCCTTATTTGTGTCAGTAAAAATTAATGGCCTCCAGTTTCATCAATGTTATCTCAAAAGATATGAAATCAGCTTAATGTTTACCAGTGGATGAATGAATAAAGAAGATATGGAATATATACACAGTAGGACAATGTTAGCCATACAAATAAGGAAATCACGTCTATGAGTTAAGTCTTTAAAAAATAATTCAGAAAGTAGTTGAGTTTTTATGAATGTACAAATCTGTAAACATTTCCTAAGTGTGCCCTTTTCACACTGTCTCATTGCTAAAATGTATCTCTTCTGTCACTGATTCTCTTTCTCTCCCCACAGCTCCCTCTCTCCATCACTCGCCCTCCTTGTTTCTTCTCTTCTTTATTGTATTCCTCCTTTGCTCACAATTGCTAAGACATTATTGCTTTCAAAATGCTAACACTCCTAAATATTGCACCTTCTCTTTGCTAGCAGCCTCTTGAGAATCATTTTTGTTCTCCTTTCTAATTTTTTACCCTTTAGAGATTGATCCTATTGAAAATTTAGGAATTAAATCATCCATCTTTCTGTATAACCAAATGCTAGAATTCTTTTCTTTTATTCTTTCTGTATTGCCAGCATTATTACTTCATGTTTGCTACATAAAGTTCTTGCTCCATAAACCAAATAATACAAGGCCTTCTTATTATTTAAGAAAATGCTGTGTACCAAGAGAGTTTCCAGTAAGTATTAGCAGATGATTTATAAAAATATAAAGATGATATGAATGATAGATGATCTATAATACTTAGATGCTTCATGGTTATTTTATAGTTGAATGGGAAAATTTTACTGTGTACTTGAGATTAACCAATCATCCTGCTGTTTATACCAATGATCATTTATGGGAATTCTAAAAAAGATCCATATACCTGTTTTTTTTTTAATTGCATTTCTAATGTTTATAGGTTATAGGAAACCAAAAGAGTATTCTGAAAGGTATTAAATCTATTATTTTCTAGAGACGATCAAATTGCTTAAAAATAGGATGCACACCAATGATTCTAAGGCCTTATTGAGAGAATCAATTATCATTTTCCTAAGAAGAGAATAATATAGATCATATTTAAAGATTTTTCTGTATAAATCATCAAAATCTAACTGTGTAGCCAAACCATTATATAATGTAATGACACATTTGCATTTTATTATTGGCAGATAGTATTTTTTCTGTTTTTAAATACCTATTGATTTTCAAATTCTATCATGTTATTCACAGTTTTGTAAATAAGAGTTACATTAGAATCTCCCTTACTTTGATGGGTACTAAAAAAAAATATAAATCATTGTGTTGACTCCCATTTTAGAACTACTAAAAGTTTAACATTTAATATTTAGATAACAATGCTCTCTTTTCCCAAAAAGAACTAGGTAGTGTATTTTGACTATTTTTTCCTGATGGTAAAAACTATAGAAAAATATTACACATATAACTTCTTCCTATGATATTAATATTCCCAATTGCAAAACTTTCTGCTGAGATACTTTTCAGAAAAGCATGCACAATAAAAAGGTTAGCTTTTACCGGGAAAGCTTTGTGATACAGCTGTATAAAAATATTGTGCCAAGTTGATAGTTAACATTTTATTGTAGTTGTTTTGCTCCTTGTTGATCTGGAAACTAATATTTCAGCATTCACGAGTGGATTACTTTACAATTTATAACACAAACTAATATTTATCACATTATACATCTACATCATTTTTACCTCTTCAAAAACAGTTTTTATTACTAAATAGTAAAGTTTTTCAAGTGTAGCAACTATCATGAGATTTGCTGGATAAATTAACTGTCTTGCAAACGGCATAAGAAATGTCACATTTTATGAATTAGAGTTAACAAGATCTAAAAAATAGTATGCCACGTATTTCACAATATATTATACCAATAGTATGTCTCACTGTATTTTAGGGATTTTATTATTAAATTTCAAAGCATCAACAAAAAAATCTTTCTAGCAAGTTTTAGAAACGATTTCACCAGTATTACTCCAAAAACCATTAATATCCTAGAGGTTTCTAATATGACATGGATGAGTGGATACTGAGAAAATATTAAGAGATGTAGTTTGTCTGAAGTGTGACAAATTTCATTTTTTAATATTTATTTTTTCCTTTCTTCAGTTCCCAGTGAGACATTTGCCACATGTTGTTATTTATTAAAAATGACAGTGACTTAAGTTTTCAGAATGTATTCCTGTATATTGAAAACTTCGTACACATTCTATACATGTGATGTAAATTTATCACATGTATAGAATGTGTACGAAGTTTTCAATATACAGGAATACATTCTGAAAACTTAAGTCACTGTTGAAAATTTCAAGGAGATTTTTGACATTGTTTCTTGATAGGTCTTAATTTGGGCCTTAATTTTGAAAGCCTATGTCTTAATGAGAAAAGTGTCCTGCAATGTAACCAAAATATCACTTTTTCCTTCAATTTTCTTAATTGATTCACAGGCGAAAAATAAAAGTGTAGATGAAAATCTACATTATATGAAAACAGTTTTTCCCTACATAATAAAAACTAACTTTTATCATAGTTTTATTATGTAATGTTATTATAAGAGTAAAATAAGAGTTACATAATAATTATATAGTTTATTATAAAGGTATACCATATTTATGACTGGTCTATACATAAAAAGAAGGGTCAAATATCTATGACACAATATTTTTAACAGATCTAAAAATACTGTTAGAAGAGAAGGGAGATAATTAGATGACAATCAAGATAGGTGCTGAACAATAATATAAATTGATCCCAAAGAAGTGTAAGGAAAATATAATTTATGCTTAAATAATTAAGCTGTTTCTCTCTGTGTACTTGCTCTATTTACTTTATGATGTATTCTGAATCAGATAGATCTTGCAACCTGTTCCTTGCGGAAGATAGATAATCTTCAGCAGATAGATAATCAATTCCATGTAACAGTGAAAAAAGTGCATTATGGAAATGATGATGATGATTATTACTAACAAATTCCATATACATGATAGAGACTAGCTTTATCTTTTAAAAAATCGTGCCCTGTTTTATCATAATATCTTGAAACCTCCTTAGAAATGGAAATTAATTGATTCATTGTAGAAACTAAGCAAAGTATAACACTAACATCTTAGTAAGTTAAAAGAAGTCTTTATTCAATATGAAAAGCATTAATATCGCTGAAGTTTATGTGCTATCAGATAATGGTACTAAGCATCCACCATGAACGTGTGCACTGTTATTAGACTAGCCTATGAAGCACCTACTCACAATTGCCCACACACATGATTTAGGGGATGCTGTGAATGCTGCTTCCAATAACAACAACGAGCATTCCTATCTGTGTCGTTGTCTTAAGTTCTCTTCTAATACTCATAATTTATCCTCATTTATGCTTTATCATCTTCCTGATTGAGAGTGAATGACGTTAATATTAATGCCATAGCTGAAATTTACAGTAGCTTTTTAAATGGCTTATAGAACTGTCACTTCAGTAGTGAGCCTTACGGGATCAGGTGTGGGAGTTCCCGTGGCAGGCCTCGTGTGTCAGGATCCATAAATCTTGCTTTATTTAGCTCAACTTATCTCTTCATGTGCTGATGTTATGGTTTATGGGTGTGCTACCAGGGACTATGAACACATTGACATGTTGCTTATATCATATAAAGCATACTAATATTTCAAATCTGGAATTGTATACTTTGTGTAAGGGAGCTACAAGCCCATTTTCCCCAGCCTGGGCCATGCTAAAGTTAGATTTCTAATTTATATTTACAATGAACAGGAATATCAGGTAATGCACAAATAATTAGCAGTTGCCTTTGAAGATTTTTTTGTTCCTTCCTTCTCTATTTCCCTTCTTATGCCTTTCTTTTTCTCTGTGCCTCCTTACTTTTTTCTTTTGGACCTATTTAAAAATATTACTGTTTCTATGTATGGGAACCAGAAAGGCATGCTCCCTCTGGCCTCAGTTGTGCTGGGATTTTAGTTTCCTTTCTTAATTCTTCACTGATTTTCTTCAAGAGGCTTATTTTGAGGCACAAGTTTATTCTGTCTTATTTTACTGACATGACAGGACAAATAAGTTGTCATGAAAAACACATTCTTCTATATGAAAAATATAAGTCAAATGAAGAAATTATTAAGAGGGAAAATCAATCCCATAATTAAACAAGCTGAGTGCTTTAACATGAATGAAAATACTGGAGTTATCAGCTCGGCGCCTGTGGCTCAACGGGCTAAGGCGCCAGCCACGTACACCTGAGCTGGCAGGTTTGAATCCAGCCCGGGCCCGCCAAACACCAATGACGGCTGCAACCAAAAAATGGCTGGGCATTGTGGCGGGTGCCTGTAGTCCCAGCTACTTGGGAGGCAGAGGCAGGAGACTCACTTGAACCCAGGAATTGGAGGTTGCTGTGAGCTGTGATGCCACGGCACTCTATCCAGGGTGACAGCTTGAGTCTCTGTCTCAAAAAAAAAAAAAGAAAAGAAAATACTGGAGTTGTATATCATATGAGATGATAGAGCAGAATGGAAAAAATATTGAAGAGAATGAAAAAACAGGAGGGGAGAGATATTAATTGCAAGAATAATATTGATAGGCAAGAAAGGATGGGTTCAGTGCATAAAGAAAAAGGATAGTTTTTTGAAGGAATGTAGATGGCTTATCTGTAATTGTAGGAATAAGGGAAGAGAATATACTTAACAATACTAACAAATATATGGATGTTTTTCTCAAAAAAAAAAAAAGGAAATGGAAGTCAGTAAAACAGAAAGTGTGGTCATGCTAAGCAATGAAAATTGCAAGAGAAGTTTAACAAACTTGAGAGAGAGCAGAAGGTATAAAAAGGCTTCTGGATGGATTGGGTACAGAGTAGATTATGAAACATGTATGATTGGTGACCATAGATTTGAAGTAGACATTTTGTACCTTTTATTGCTGTCTAGCTATAGCATTAGAGTAGGTAGAGACACATTTCAGCCCAACTGGGGTCTCCACAAAAGGCTAGGAGACATAGAAGCTCTATATAAGGGATAAATTGGATAAATAAAATGCTGAAATGGAGAATTGAATCACTGTAAGATGCAAATGCAGAAATGAAAATAGTTACCATTAGTGAAAAAGATGCAATTAATTAATTTTGTTCCTTGCTACAGGGATAAATTTTGAAATTATTATAATTTCAATAAACTGGGGACAGGGTAGAATGATATTGAGATTATGATGGGGGGATTTGTGGTGATTAGCAATTCTATATTACAACTATAGGAATGGGTGACTAATGTTATGTAGAAGACAAAGTATTGAAAAATGTAAGCTAAAGAAGGAAATCCAAGGTATTGGAAAGACTATCTAAATAGATATTGAAATCATACAAACATATGATAGGAGCAGCATTAGAAAGATAAAATATGGACTAAATGATGAAATTCACCTGCAACATGGTCATGATGGTCATACTCAGTACTATGATCTGCTGTGACATGACCGAAAGTTTGGCGTATTTAATGGAGAGGGAGAAAAATGATATTTGAAAGTGGCATGGAGATGGCTTACCATATTTCATGTTTTAATCATATGGAGGTTTCTGAGAGTTTTGAGAACAGGAGGAGATTTTGTCTTCCCAAGGGAAGGTCATTTTCAAGTTACCCCAAGAAACCAAAGGAGACATTCAGAACAAAGCCCAGAATACAGATGATTTTGCAAACACTGAATCTCAAGATCACTAGGCGTGACATAGAGAGTTCAGGGCTCAGTAAAGGAAGTAGGTGGGGTCATAAAGAGGGAAGGCAGAGCTTAAGAGGGGGCTGAGAGGATGAGATGAGATGACTCGATAGTCTTAGTCTCCTTGTGGTTATTGACATAGTCTAGAAGAAATGAGAAAATGAAATGAGATTGGGTGATCTTAAAAGTGAACATTTTGATGAGGTGTAAGTGTAGTGATATTGGAAGACACCCCTTGTCACAAATACTCTCAGTCCTAGAGCCTCTTGTTAACTTTTGTCGGTGGAGGTAGCCAGATCAGAGGAGCAGAAATGAATTTTACGGGTAATAGGGCTCTTTCCACATCTGTTAATGAAAGAGTAGATGTGAGGTGGTGTGTTAGCTTAATCGATTATAAGAAAAGAGAAAAGGAAATATGACAGATACACTCACCTTGTGACTTGATAACTTTTCAATCATAATATTCACGCTCAAATTTCCTAAATTCAAGAAAAAAGAGAAAGAAGAGCAATGATGACAAAATTCTGTGGAATTTTTCTCTAAATGAGAGCAGAAAAATAGAATAAAAGCTGGTAATGCATGTGACTAATTATGTTAATATAGCTTCCAAATGGTTATGAGGTATATTATGACATGTATACATATGTATTTATATATTGCATATGCTATATATATTTTTATCTATAGACAAGACAAGAAAGAGAACTCTGTTTAATTTGTTACAATTGAAAACAGTAGAGTGCAAACCTTAAAATTCCACTGTCAATTAAATCAAGGGAAACAACATAAGGGATACTGGAGAAAGTATCAAATAACTAGATTTCTCTGTGCAGAAGAGAAGAGACGCCAAACATATGCGGATGTGTGTCTAAACCTACATCTCTTCTCTAGTTGATCGTAGGAAGGAAGGAACAAAGGAAAATGCAGAAACGATTTTCAGACAGAGTGTCTACTGAATTCATTTCTGTTTATAAAAGTCAATAAACTCTTCATATCTATGGAGTTAAAAGGGACATTTAACTGTCCTTCAAGTTGCAGAAGAACAGCACATACAACTATTACAGAGATTTTTTGTGTGTCATCAAAAATACTCTGTGATAGTTGCTTCTTTAATGATCTTGTTTTATGGATGTATACTAGAATGTAGATTCTTTGAAAAGCCCAAATCTTAAAAACCATTCATAGACGTATTTAATTCAAACACTTTCAGTATTTCATGTGGAGATTCCCATATCTTTTGCCCTCTGCTAATAGGATTTGCTCACACAAATTTCAAAACCTGTCTCTTTTTGTAAACCATTTAAGGTACGAGGAAGGATTTTAGTTTATATGAAAGTAAATTATGCAAATCTGTCATTTTCTATAACCATGCCTATTTTTGTATAAAATTGAGTAGTCTAGAAAATAAAAATTATAAAGAAAACCCTTATTGGATTAAATATGTTTTCTACTCTTCTCTCGTACATAGCTACATAAAAAGCACAACAAGTGAAGTCACAGTGCGGATTTAGAGTCATTTTCACAATGTGACTCTCAGACGTATGTTAAAATCAGGATACAATAGTAAAAAGACGAGAAAAGGTATCAGCCAAATTTTGTGCGTGCCATGTAGACTGTGTGTAGACTGTAACGTATAATCTATTGGATTTCACACTTCTTGCTTTGACAAGAAACAAAATAAAATAAAGAAATAAAGAAATAACGTAGGACGCGCAAGTTCTTTTTTTTCCAGATGACATACGCACCCAGTGATTTTTACAGTAAAAGGTAATTTGACATAAACCTACTTTGTGTCTCTTCCCTTGCTCTTTGGTGACGTGTCTGCTTTAGTCCTCATTGTTTTCCAGGTAACCTGGTAGAATATTCTTGTACCCTTAGAAAAGAAATGTAAACCAACTGGTACTCTGTAAAAAACATACTTTTCTTTACAAAGATAATGCCTCTAGCAATAAAATAGCTTTGTACTTTGAGATTGTTTTTAAAAATTCCATTATGCTGAAGAGCCTTTGTTTTCGTATGCTCATGTGTTTTGAAGTAAGTCAGAAATTTTCTCTAATGTTGAAAAATAAAAATAAACGTATAATAAATTCTTATCAAGGTTTCCATTATAGCACTATAGCATACAAGTGAAGTTTAAATAACAGCTCGGCAAGTATCTCTTTATTCTTTGATAAGTTATTTTACTTTTATATGCCTCAATATCCTCCTTGATAATGCCTACCCAGTAAATTGCGATAAAGTTTACTTAAATTATGCACATAAATACCAAATGACATTCTGCTACATAATGAGCTGTTTTGAAATATATCCATTTTATTGTCAAAAAAGATAGATGCTAAATTAGGGCAAGGTAATCTGGAAAAGGTAATACATAATTTGGTTGATTTAAAAGTTTAATTTTCATATTGCTAACTTAGTTACATCTCAGGGGGGTTTTTTGTTTGAAATTAATTCCTTAAGAGACTATAGCACAATGTCTACCCAACAGATTATTATTTCAATTAACTATCTGGCATGCTCAGGATTAGCATTTCCTTGAACAGAGGTGTTGGCCTTAAAACTTGCTGCATGTGTTAGGCACGAGACCAGGCAGTGAGTACACATTCCTGAGTGGAACGGGCACTATCTGTCCCATTGTAAAGTTTAACTCTGATAGGACTCAGAAGGGAGAAATGGATAAAGGAGTTAAAAAAAAAAAGTACATTATTAAAGTTGTTGTAGATGCCCGTGAGATACAAGTATTTTGTCCTTAATACTGAGTCCTTGATCTCAGACATGCAAAGAATAGTGTCACATACCAAATAATATATAACAAAGGAACAAGTTCATTATGAGACAGAAAGCAGTGCCAGCGTGGAGGGGTGGATGAAGCAACACATCACCTTGTACAGCTACTTCTCCTCTACTAGATATTCTTTTAAACCCTTTAGCAATGTCTAGTTAATCCACCAATCATATACTTGTCCCATTTGGTCATTCTTTAACTTATCACCCACTGGGACTTTTGACCTTCAGACCATTACCCTAACCACAGCCTGTTTTTCATCACACATGGCCTAAGGTTGGCATTAGGCAATCTGGAATGTATGTTGAAACTGCCCTGGTGATCACATCTTCGATCTAAATATACCTCGACTGTGCAGGAAAACAGAAACAACACAGAAAACAAGAGTTGCTTCACATGTTCATGCCATGCTGTACTGCCTAGGTCATGGAAATGGCATGCATTTTCAAAATGAAGTTAGTTTGGCCTTTGCTAGCTCTATGTTGGTAGGGCATCAAGACCTAACCCCTCACTTTGATTAAAAATGGAACATAATGAAGTATTGATTAACATGGTGAGAAAGGGTAAAACTTATTAGACGAGTCAAGACAGAGGTCAAAGGAAGAAAAAGCAAACTGTTAAAACAAGAGGCAAACAATAAGGAAAAAAAACAGCCATATAAAGAAAAAGAACAGTAAATGCAAAGGTGTGAAATCTGTAAGAGTTTTTATGCGGTAGTAATTGAAAGTAAAACAATTATAATCATGCACCACACGATGAGGTTTAGGTCAATGACAGACCTCATAAATAATCATGGAAACAGTAGATTAAAACACCCTACTTTTACATAAGTTTTTGATGTGTAAATAGGTTTAGATGCACAGTGCCATTGTGTTACAATTATCAACAGCATTCAGTGCAGTAAGGTGCTGTACGGGTAGCCTGGGAGCAACGTGCGACCCTAGCTAGGTTAGGTAAGTGCCTCTGTAACACCCCCACAGACTCCTAAGATGCATTTCTCTGCAAGTGTCTTCAGATTGAAGCTACACATGCCTGCATCTGCAACACATTAAGGAAGAGAGTCATTTGAAATAATTTTGGTAAGGTAATGAGAAGAAATTATGGAGTTCCTTACAGACCTTGTTAAGAAATTTGCATTTTGTTCTCTGGAACATGCAAAGTTATTGAGTGGTTTTTTGATTAGGAGATTGAAAAGATCAGATTTGTATTTTACAAGATTCATGTTATCAGTTATGAAGAAGGCTCTAAAATGTCTGTACTATGCCGTGAAAATACTTTAATATTGACAAAGAAATCTACTAGGATGTGTGTGTGTGCATGTGTATAGTCTAACATTTTACTCCAGAATGGAAGGGAGGTATTTTTTTGGTTGTTTTACATCTACGGTGCATAAATCAGTAATTTACACCCCTGGAGGGGTTGATTAGCATCCCAGAGACTAATCAGAAGTCTTCACTGCGGAGATGATTCTGTCTAGCTATCTAACAACAATGAGGTAGTTAATTTCAAAGTGTTTCTCCAAAACTTTCAAATATATTTTTTTAAAAAGCAGTATACTACTTTGCACATTTCTACATTTCAAATATTTTTGTCAGAAATTTAAGTATTGCAAAAATAGTAATATTTACACACTATGAATTGTGTCATTTTGAAATTAAACCACTGGCATTTCAAAATTAAACAAATTATTTATAAAAAATATTGAAATTATCCTTATAAAATTAATGAAAACTAAATTACCGATATTTTAACAACGGCATATGTCCTGAAAAGCACAAGTGTGCATTAATCAACTCTTCTTTTTATGTTTCTCATTCATTCATCTCTCTCTCTCTCTTTTTTTTTTAATTATTTGGGATTCATTGAGGGCGCAAAGAATTAGGTTACACTGATTGCATTTGCTAGGTAAAATCCTTCATATACTTGCGTCCTGCCCCCACGAGGTATGCCATACACCGTTTGCCTACAACTCACTCCATACAGCTGTTTACTGCTTCCTGGTCACATATCTTTTTGTTACAAAGTCCTATAATGTTCCTTAATTCCTGTAAATAAGGAATTTTCATCTTCAACCTTAGGAAATATAGGACTGTTTCTAAGGTATTTTCCAGACCTTGCATTTCTAAGGGCCCACCCCCACCAGCTGGTCCAGGTACTTGCCCTGGTAACAAAATTAGTGCAGAAATACTGTTTCTACACTACAATTTCTTGTTTTGTTGTTGTTGGTTTAAAATAATTGTTTTTAAAAATTATGAATAAATATATACGTAAGTATTTATAATTTTTAAATTTTTTATTTCAAAATATCAAAGGGGTACAAACATTTTTGTTACACGGATACCTTGTAGACAGCTTTAGTCATGACTTTTCAGTGTGAGCATCACCAGAATGGTGTTCATCATACCCAACATGTACATTTCCCCCTCAACCACCTACCCTCCACCTTCTTGGTTTCAAATGTTCTTTACACCTCTTGTGTCCTTATTTAGCTCTCAAATATAGGGAGTTATCAGTTGATATTTTCTTTTTTCCCATTACTGAGATACGTCAGTTAGAATAATGGTCTCCAGTTCCATCCAAGTTGCTGCAAAAGACATTATTCCATTCATTTTTGTAGCTGAGTACACACACACACCCCCACACACATCTTTTTGTCCATTCACTATTTGACGGGCATTTATACGGATTCCACATCTTCATAATTATGAATTGTGATGTGGTAAACCTGAAATACAGATGTCTTTTTGATAAAACAGCTTCTTTTCTTATTTTTCTTTGAATAGACACCCAGTAGTGGAATTGCTGCATTGAACAGTAAGTCTATGTTTATTTCTTTGAGTAATATCCATATTTTTCTCTACAGAGGTTGCAGTAATTTGCAGTCCCACCAACTATGTATAAGTATTCCTTTAGTCCTGCATCCACTCCAGCATCTATTGTTTTTGACTTTTTAACAATAGCCATTCTGACAGGGGCAAGGATGTATCACATTGTTTTTAATTTGCATTTCCCTGATGATTAGTGATGCTGAGCACTGCACACACACACACACACACACACACACATTTGCTAGTCTTTTGTCTATCTCCTATTGAAAAACTTCTGCTTGTATCTTTGCTCTTTTGAATGGAGTTGTCTATGATTTTCTTCCCAGTTACTTTCAGTTTATAAATTCTGGATACTAGCCCTTTATTGACTATATATTTCACTAATATTTTCTTCCATTCTGTAAGTTGTCTATTTGCTTTGGAGATGCTTTTTAATTTAACTAAGTTTATTTGATGGCTAAATGATATTTTTATTTGTTTTCTTCTAGAAATGTTATGCCTTATATTTAAGTCTTTTATACATTTTTGAATTAGTTCTTATATATGATCAGAGACGGGGGTTCTATTTAAATCTGCATGTAGCTTTCTAGCTTCCCCAGTTCCATGTGTTGAATAGGTGTTCTTTTCTTCAGTCTATTGCTGTGTGCATTGTCTAAGATTAGTTAATGTAGATAGATGATATCATTTCTGGGTTATCTCTTTTATTCCATTGGTCGATGTCTCTACATTTATCTCTATATCATGCTGTTTTGGTTTCTATAACCTTGGAGTAAATTTAAAGTCAGGTAATGTGATGCCTCTAGTTTTATTCCTTTTATTTAAGATTACTGTGGCTAATGTGGTTCTTGTTTTGGTCCCAAATTAACCATATAATTTTTTTCTATATCTATGAAATATGAAATTTACATTTTGATAGAGAACATCAAAGGAGATAATCGCTTTCAAAATCAATGGGGCACAGTAAGAGCGGTGCTACAAGAGCAAAAAATCAGAACTTAAAACATCATCATCAAAGAAAAAGAGAGAAGAATCAACAAAAGGAAAAGTAGATTCTTGAAAAAGATAAATAAAAATCAGTAGGTCACTAGCCAGATTAACCAGAAATAGAAGAGAATGGACTCTAATAAGTTAATAAAAAAAAAAAAAAAAGAGGCATTACCACTGATACAACACAAATACAAAATATCATGTATGGATACTACCCAAACCTCTACCCACATAAACTTTCAAAATCTAGACACAATGGGTAAATTCTGAGAAACACACAATCTTCCAGGTCTAAATCAGATCAGGAAAAAAATAAATCCTGAACAGGCCAATAAGGAGCAGCATGATTAAAGCAGTAATAAAAAAAAAAAAAAAAAACTCCAGGGAATAAAAAGCTCCAACCAGATAAATTCTGTTCAAGCTGTAAAGAAGAATGGGTACTTACCCTGCAGAAATTATTCTACAACATACATAAGTAGGAATCCTCCCAAACTCCTTCTGCAGAGGCCAGTATCACCTTGGTAATGAAGCCAAAAAGACACACAAAATGGGAAAAAACTGTACATCAATGTGCCCCATGAACATATACAAAAATCCTCAGGAAAATACTAGGAAACTAAATACAAAGCACATCAAAAAGATAATATACCATGATCAAGTGGGTTTTATGCCAGGGGTACAAGGATCATATAAAATACGCAAATCAAGAAACAAAGTTCATAGAGGAAAAAAAAAAAGACCCTGTTATCATTCTCAATAATTCAGAAAAAGTATTTGATAAAATCCAGCACCCTTTCATGGTAAAAAGCTTCAACAAACTAGGTATGGTAGAAACATACCCTAAAATTATAAAGTCCATATGACAAACCCACAGCCAACATCATATTGAGGGAAGAAAAGTTGAAACCAATCCCCATAAAAATTAGGAGACAAGGGTTTCCCACTGTCACCACCTTTATTCAACACTGGAAGTCCTACACAGAGCAATCAGGTAAAACAAGAAACAGTCTGTCCATATTGGAAAAAAAGGAGTCAAATATCTCTGTTCACTGATGATATGTTCGTGTACCTGGAAAACCCTTAAGACTCCACCAAAAAATGCTTAGAATGGATAAATAAATTCAGAGAAGTCTCAGGTTAGAAAATCAAACCCAAAAGTCAATAGCATTTCTACTACATGCTAACAATAGTCAAGCTGAAATTCAAATCAACAACTCACTACCATGTATAACAGCTGTAAAGAAATTATATAGATTACCTGAGTATATACTTACCTAAGGAGTTGAAATGTCTCAAAAAGACCTAAAAACACTGGAAGAAGAAATCATAGATGACACAAAAAATAGAAAACAATCAAACTGGTAGAATCAACATTATTAAAATGTCCATACTGCCTAAAGTGATTTACAGATTTAACACAATCTACATCTGTATAATTTCATTCCACCCACAAGCCAAACATTAATCCCAATTCCATAGGCCCTGACCACCTGGGTTTGCCAGAACTCTTTGGGAAAACAGATTAGAGGATTTCCTACCATTTCCTAATTTTGCTGCTCAAATTTTGGTCTATTACTGTACAGTGAGCAAGAGAAACTGGTCATCTTATAACAATATAACAAACACAATCTATATTCATTTTATACTCATTTAATAACAAATACCCACAAAAATATTTGACTGAAATTTTACATATTTCACTTACCTGTTTACTAATATTTCCATTCACTTTTCTTCTGAATTCTACCTAAAGGCAATCTTTTGATTGAGGTAATTTATTTAACATTATGCTGTGTTGCTGTATTATAAAATAATATATGCAAATTGAAATGTTTTTCTAATTTACTATTTTTTTATAATTTATTGTGTTAATTCACTTGCTTCTTGCAAGTTATGTCATCTCACTTGGGCCATCCCTATACTGTATTTCCAGATTTGATATCCATGCACAATATACTCAATAATCAATAATACATTTATTACTAGTACTTCTTGATGGCCCATGATTTACCTTAGGATTTTTCTTAGTACTCTATCTTTCCCACTCTTAAATGAACAGAAAGCCAATCAATTACCTAATCTATGAGAAGTTTTATGATCATCATATTTTTTTCCTTTTTTCTTTGTCTTTTTTTGGGGAGGTGGGATGGGCCATGTGTAGACTGTGGTGATTCATTATAGCTCACTGCAGTTTCAAACTCCTGAGCTTAAGCAATTCTACTGCTTTAGCCTCCAGGGTATGTGGTCCTACAGGGGTGTAAGGTACCCAGGTAATTTATCAATTGTAGAGACAGAGACTGGTCTTGAACTCTTAGGCTCATGTAATCCCCATCCCCAGCCTCCTGATGTGGTATGATTATAGGCACGAGTCATCCTTCCTGGTCCTCTTTTCTTCTATTCCTGCCTTTGTGTCAGCGTGCTAATATGCCCTTGCACTAATTGTAAAAATTGGTAGCTGTGGGAGTATAGACATGAAAAAAATCAGTTATCTATTCAGAAATAGAATCTATGAGTAAATTTAGTATTCATACTTCACTAACCTAATTCTGTTCTCAACTAGAGGGAACTCTCAAGGATTATCGCTCTTCTGAACCAGGGTAGAATGTGTCTGAATCTCTGAGATTTCTTAGAAGAGTTGTGGGGGCAATCTT
Organism: Perodicticus potto; assembly: GCA_963574655.1. Classification (NCBI taxonomy): domain Eukaryota; kingdom Metazoa; phylum Chordata; class Mammalia; order Primates; family Lorisidae; genus Perodicticus; species Perodicticus potto. The sequence goes on from CAUYRH010085902.1 coordinate 22,422, forward strand.
CATAGTGTTTCTTGGTGTAGGTGTAAAAAAGATGGCACAGACAGACTTGACCTGGTTCTCTGAATGATTTGCTAGTGAGAGTTCTTAGTGCAGATGGATCAAAGTTACCTTCTTGCGTGATCATTAAGTAATGTCAAGTTCATATACAAAGGACAAAGGAAGGTCTAGGTACAAATACAATAAGCCAACTCCTAAGTTTTATTGGATATTTATTATATAAGAAATATTACATTATTTGTATTATATATAATGTTATATATATAAATTATATATATGTCTTATTTGTCTGAGACCATAGACTGCCTGATTCAAAGATCCAAATCTAACCAATCTGCCTTACTTATTATATATGATTTAACTTGGGTGTTTTGGGATATTATAAATAACTTGGAAATCAAAACTATCTGAATTGAATTGAGATAGCCAGGATTAATTTCTTAATAACATAGAAACCCACAAATCTCAATACTAATTCTAGCTTTGAGAAACGTATTTTATTTATTTTAAACCTATGTATGTGCCAAAGAATAATAAACTTAGTATTTTTATATTTCCCCTATTAGGCATAATGATACCACCACTTATTCCCTTTTATTATTCAACAAATACTGAATATCTAGTTTACTAGACACTGTATTTGACTGGGGAAGATAATTTAATTGAATTTTCAAAGAACTTAA